>CM042228.1:20646683-20669183 GCA_023566465.1 Cottus gobio | reverse complement strand
CCAGAAAGAGAGAGCGAGAGACCCCCCCACTGTACACTCATTCTGTCTCTCCCTCATTCTCCCTCTCTGTAATACACACACACACAGGCATGCAGGCTAGATAGAAAAACACTGAATACCCCCCCCCCCCCCTCACCCCCCCGGATTCCATCCATCTCAAACGCACGCACACACACACGCACGCACGCACGCACATCGTACTGTGGGAAGGCACCCCACCCCTGCTTCTCACACAAACACATTCGTCACTGACAAGGCTCTACACAGTCACTGGGTATCCTGTGGTACCAAAAATAGCAGACTAATAGGGCAGAATAGGAAAAATGTCCCCTCGCTCTACACTCAAATAGGAACCAATATCTCAAGTCGAGTCAAAGGCGTTGGACAACACGAGACAGAATTTGTTTCCGATTGAGTGAATCCCGCGATAATGCAAAAACAGCTCCCCGAACGCCATGCGAGTGTTTGCAGAGGTGCCCGCAGACTGCGCCCTCTTTACCACCCGCTGCCCCGTCTGAGGCGTTCACACAGTCGCTCCACGCATCCCAACAAATGAGTCCCTGGTTTAGCTATATTTGTTATCATTCAGGACCATTCTCTGGTGGGGTTAACCATCATAAGCCGATGGTCGTTGGACTGAAATATAACATCAGCAGCTTTGATGGACAGGTCGTGCAAATGGAGAGTGCTTTCCGAGCTGCTCCTCACGCAGATGTGAATACATTTCCCCCTTTAAAGGCATAGTGTCATTAATGGATCATCTATTTGGGAGTTTTTGAAGACCTTGTACACGCTGTCTAGTCCAGCCTGTGTTTCTCTCTCACGACCTGTTTTTCCATAGACTGTCTATGAGAAGTGGACGTGGTCGTCATGACGTCACCCATTGGTTTTGTGGACTGCCGTTATGAAGCCTTGAGTTTGCCGATTTCACCATCGCCATCTTGGAATACGGCCGTCGCCATCTTGACTAATTTGCATCCGATGAACAGAATTTACCATATTTGTAATGCGAGGAGTGACGTAGAGAAGGCGTATACGTCTCTGGTAGCGGCAGTCAATCACAAGGTAGCCCCGCCCTAAAGACAGACGCTTCTGTATTGCCGTCACATAGTAGATCCTGTTGCTGCCTTTCTTGGGGGGGATACTTTTGCCAACGAGAAACCCCAATTTAGGTGCAAATACTAAACATTGCTTGTTGTTAGTATTTGCTCTGAGTGATTCTTTTGCAAAAACATGTCTTCAGTTCAACAAGAATTACAAGAACTCGGCTTCAATAAGATATTCAAACATTTTCAAAACTCTGATTTAAATGTGGAACTATCCGGGAGAAGAATCAATACAGGGGTCTCAGAATATGAGATGAAATTCAATGTCAGCTTTAGCAATAAAGAAGAGGGACCAGGTGTGCAAATACTATCAGGAGCAAGACAAAAAATACTTAACTGCAGGGCACAAAGGAATGGAGGTCTGCATACTGTAAGGCTCAAAATAAACACTTTTCTCTTTTCAATGCAGAGATTCAATCTTCTTGGAAGATTTAATCGGAGTGAACAAAACAGCTTTAGATACCTGAGGGTTTTCGATACTTGGTGCTGTATGGACACTTTAGTGGAGAGTATCAAAGTTTGATACTCTAATGCCCCGATCCTGTACACTCTCAAGCCGTCTAAAAAACATTTTGTATGTATTGGACACTGCCAGTGTTTTAACGTACTGACAGATCTGTTGATGACGGGCCATGTTCACGTCACATTAGGGGAGCACAGCCGGAAGACAATGAAAATAATGTGAATATATTTCTGAATTCTTCAGTTTCAGGGTCCTGGTGTCGTGCATGACGAGCTTCATAACACTGGGACACTTGAATAGAACAGAGCCGTGTGTTGGCGTTATGAGGAACTCTTGTCCTCCCACTGGGACGAGTCAAAATGTCTGCTGAGAGAGAGGCCTGTGCAGCGATGGAGGGACTGACCATGCTCTGTGTCTCGATGTGCTCTGTTCATGGACGAACAGCAACTAAAGGAGTCACTTCAAATGGCCACATTGTGAGCCTTTCAAAGACTTGCGCAATTCAATACCTGTTCCAGCAAAGTGTCCCACAGTAAGGTGTAAATAATACCAACAGCCCCTAACCTCCAAGAGAAAATCTTACCACCCGAGGGGAATAAAAGGGTTTTAATATATGTGCACATTGTCAGAGACCTGCTGTATAAATGTCTCCTGTTTGGCTACAGTCGAGCAGACGCTGGCTGGCTCTGTACTCAGCGGATGAATAAGTGAGCACAGCGGCATTTATTTATCTAACCGCTCACACACTCTTTCCTTTATCCCAATCAAGAGAGCACAGAGACTGAACCGTACCTATAGTGTCACAGAAAACCATTAAATCCTCAGAGCAGAAACAGGCGCTTGTGAGCGTATTTGACTCTGCGATCTAGCCAGAGTCGTACCAGCGACGGCGAGTCATAAGCCTGGCACTCACTGTGCCAGGCACACATGCCTACACTGAAATACAAGCTGAAAAAACAATAATCTGCAAACACAAACTGTGTGTATATGTAAACCTACACACTGTGTTCAGGCCTTTCCAACGCATTCTTCCCCCCCGTACTTCTCTTGACACCTGTTGTGAAATATGTATATGTGCATTTCTGGATTCTTGTCAGAAAACTTGTTATGTTGATATCACACCGCATGTTGTAGCTACATCAAGGTGGCAGCTTGGGAAAAGGTGGGATGTTTTTATGCAAATGCGTGTGGGAATTAAGATACTGTGGGTCCGAATGGAGCGGAGACGAGGAGATCGCTCATCGAGGCTGTGCAGGTAGTAAACGTAAGAAATCAATAGGACATCAGTAAGAAATGAATACATAAATTAGAAAACACAGGTATTTGAAAGTGAAAGGAAAAAAAGCACAAGTACCGCATCTACCTCTCAGCACTGAATGCCCCCCGTGACGGGAGTCACACAGCGTCCCTTTCATTGACTGAAAATGAAATGTTACGTCAAGCCGAACGAGGAATAATTCAACGACAACAGTAAGAATGGCAGAGAACTTGGTCGTGGGGGAAAGACACCGTGTCCCAGCAGCAGGCCTTAGGTTACAGCAAACAAACAGATTGAAACCAGCCGTGAGCGCCAGGTCAGGATGGAGACGTAAGCGTTCACAAGAGGGCCGAGTTGTACTCCCCATATGAACCAACATGCAAGTGCCATTTTTGGCCAATTTCAACTGTCCTAAAAGGTATGTCCTGAAAGTTTAAGGTTCTGGGGTAGGTTACGTCTCATGCATGTTCCCGTGCGAATGTGTGTATCGTGGCATGGATGCAACTGCATGTGTGTGTGTGTGTGTGTGTGTGTGTGTGTGTGGGTGTGTGTGGGTGCGCGAGTGGGCTCAGGTGGATTGTGAACTCGGCAGATGGACATTTGGAGCAGCTTTGCACCCTGCAGCAAGACACACACACAAATACACACACACACACACACACACACACACACACACACACACACACACACACACACACACACACACACACACACATATACATTCACACTCCCACGCACAGCTGTAACATTAACATTGTGTAACTCCAGCCGGGAGAAAGCCATAAAAAACATCCTGAGCACCTCCAATCATATATCGACACACTGATCCAATATTTCAACTGTCCAAACACGGAGTAAGTCAAGACGACCATAACACTCTAACATTTCGTCTGTGTCCTGAAAATACCTCTGCAGGCTTTTTTAGCAAACTAGAGACTTTTCCTGTGGCAGTCAAGCATTGTGTCAAGCATCTCATCGCATGCGGTGCATTTACACCACTGGCAATATGATCAGGATATCTCATATGACGCGATGCCTTGGTGACTGCTGCATTTTAAATAGTAAAGCACTGCTTGTTTATAACGTTGGCGATCCATTGCCGTCACTGTAAGTTGTTCTAGATAAGCCTTTCAACTAACAGAATGATAAAAGTGAACATGATGTACAAAAATACACATGACACAGGGAGGGTAGCTCATTTTAGAAGTCGGCTATTTCTGCATGAATTTAAGAAATATTTATTGAAGGAACCATGATCAAAGGAACGGTAATATATTCCCATATTATCTTCATACAGGAGCCACAATTAATATCACATGTCCTCCTTCCTGAAGGCCTGGGGTACACGAGGAGCCCCATGTGGCAGCGAGTCCTGTCTGAATGTCCTTCAAGTGTTTGTGACAGAGCACTGAGTTGCCACAGCGGCTTCCTGCCCCAAATCCTGAGCTGGATGCTGTCACTACGCGCTCCACTCTCCCAAATATTGCTGAATGACATTTGTGTTTGTGTGTTTGGCTTTGGTTCACCTGTCTGTGCCACTGCTCACTAAATGTCTCACCCCTCATAGGCCTGTCTTTGTATCCCAGCTGGGGTGTGGGGGTGGTGAAGGGATGGGGGAGGGGGAGGGGGGGGGCTCAGGGGAAGGGGGAAGCAAACAGAGGCTGCGTGGAGCTGCTCGCTCCCAGAGGACCCTCTACTGCCAGCCCAGTGCCACAGATCAACAGCCAGCCAGCCAGCCGTGCACTGACCTCATCCCTCCATCTCTCTCTCCATCTCTCTCCCTCTATCTCGCTCCCCCTCTCTGCCAGAGGCGCTTGCCGTCCCCATGTCTTCTTCCTACGCCAACTGCCTGTCCCGCTACCAATGGTGCATGTCTGTCTGGCAACCTCTCTGCCCGCGGCTCTGCGTGCCTGTCTCTCTGTGTGCCTGTCTCTCTCTGTGTGCCTGTCTCTCTGTGTGCCTGTCTCTCTCTGTGTGCCTCTCTCTCTGTGTGCCTGTCTCTCTGTGTGCCTGTCTCTCTGTGTGCCTGTCTCTCTGTGTGCCTGTCTCTCTCTGTGTGCCTGTCTCTCTGTGCCTGTCTCTCTGTGTGCCTGTCTCTCTGCGTGCCTGTCTCTCTGTGTGCCTGTCTCTCTGCGTGCCTGTCTCTTTGTGTGCCTGTCTCTCTGTGTGCCTGTCTCTCTGTGTGTCTGTCTCTCTGTGTGCCTGTCTCTCTGTGTGCCTGTCTCTCTGTGTGCCTGTCTCTCTGTGTGCCTGTCTCTCTGTGTGTCTGTCTCTCTGTGTGCCTGTCTCTCTGTGTGCCTGTCTCTCTGTGTGCCTGTCTCTCTGCGTGCCTGTCTCTCTGTGTGCCTGTCTCTCTGTGCCTGTCTCTCTGTGCCTGTCTCTCTGTGTGCCTGTCTCTCTGTGTGCCTGTCTCTCTGCGTGCCTGTCTCTCTGTGTGCCTGTCTCTCTGTGCCTGTCTCTCTGTGCCTGTCTCTCTGTGCCTGTCTCTCTGTGTGCCTGTCTCTCTGTGCCTGTCTCTCTGTGTCTGTCTCTCTGTGTGCCTGTCTCTCCGTGCCTGTCTCTCTGTGTGCCTGTCTCTCCGTGCCTGTCTCTCTGTGTGTCTGTCTCTCTGTGCCTGTCTCTCTGTGCCTGTCTCTCTGTGCCTGTCTCTCTGTGTCTGTCTCTCCGTGCCTGTCTCTCTGTGTGCCTGTCTCTCCGTGCCTGTCTCTCTGTGTGCCTGTCTCTCTGTGTGTCTGTCTCTCTGTGCCTGTCTCTCTGTGCCTGTCTCTCTGTGCCTGTCTCTCTGTGCCTGTCTCTCTGTCTATTATTCCTCCGGTCCTCCTGTCTGTCTGCTGCTGTGTCCATCTGCCTGTCTGCCTGCCAGCCACTCTTCCCGGCCAATACCTCTCTGCAGGAAAGCGGCCAGGCTGTCAGCCGCTCTGCCAATCTGCCCGACTATCTGCCTGTCTATTCGTCATCTGTTTGTGTCTTCGCTTGTTTGCCTGCCCGTCTGTCTGAATGTTTACCTGTCTGCCTGTCCATCTGTCTCTTATCTGTTTATTTGCCTGTCTGCGTCTGTGCCAAGGTGCGTTGTAAAATGCCGAACATGAACCCCTAACCCCGTTCTATAGAAGGCAGCGCTCAATTCCACTTGAGAAAGATTGACTAACGTGACAGGATTGGTTGTGAGTGGAGCCCACAGCTCAGCACTGTGAAGCCTCCCTATATTAACAAAGACATTGTCGGCTGGTGAATAATATTCATGTTTGATCTTCCACCACACTGTTACCAGAAGCTTCTCCAGTATTTGCTGGATCCATTTCTGTATTAATTCTGAATGTTTTTTCGTGGGTTCTCATCATAGACTGTATATAAGAAGTGGACGTAGTCGTCATGACGTCACTCATTGGGTCGTGGACTGACGTTTTGAAGCCTCCAGTTTGGTAAATTCGGCTTCTGCATGTTGATTTATTTCAGCAACCGACCAGCCGAGGTTACCTTATTTGGAATGCGGAGGAGGTAGATACCTGTCAATCACAGTAGCCCCGCCCGAAATCCTCCCCTGCTTTATGGTCTGTTCGACTCTAAATGACCATAATTTACTAAATGAACTTCATGCTGTATCGAAGAAGACTTGAAACTAGAGATTGAGACATAAACTCATGTTTACAATGTTTACTGAGGGAATACATCAAGAGAGAAGTAGAGTCATTTATATAGACTTCTATACAACCAAGGAGTCGTCTTGTATCAAAACTACATTTTTGTTCCATAACTTCCGTATGTGTCATTAGTTAAGTACAAAAGGAACGTGACAAAAAGGAAACGTAATATCTTTTGGTTTGAAGAACAGCGGTGAAAAAGGTTGCCCTTGTTGCGTAGACGTCACCTGACCTCCTTAACGACAGGAAGTACAAACAGTGAATGAGAGCAGCCCGCATAATGAACGAAGGTTCCCCAGGACCGAAAGCTCTACATCTCAAGGGACGACGCGCCACAATGGCTGTCCTTCTTGGCAGACGATGTCCATCCATTCACAGTCTTTCCAAACAAGATGCCCAAGAGCTCTCCCCCATCTTCAGACGCTTAGTCATCCAGCCAACTTCCCGCTAATACCCTTCCAGTCTTGTTCACCGCTCTTTTGTGGCTCCAAAAAGACGTTTTCTGAATTGAAGAAAAAGGCTCTCTCCTCTCTTTTCTCGCTATCCTTTCTGTTTGTCTCACTCCCATGTCCTCTCCTATTCTTGTCTCCACAGGAGAGCAAGAGAGCGTTTGACTGGCTCCTCTCTACGAGAGGCTGCACACTCGCTCGGCAGTCAAGGACAACTCTAATAGAAGTAGAACAAAAGGAACGGGGAGCGGGAGAGGGGGAACGAGGTGACCGACGGAGAGAAACAAGCACGCTGTGGCGCAAGAGTCTTTGAAATTATACATATTGTAAAAATAATAATGGTGTGTAATTCCCTTTTTCAGTGGCGCTGACTTCTGCCCTGCACCACTGTCCACAGGTGGGGGGAGCGAGAGAGAAAGGAATATTTACATCTACCCGTGTTTTGCATATCCCACAGCTCAATAGCAAGCTTTCAAATGAGCGACTCGGTACCGTGTCCCCTGGGCATCGAGCACATACACAGCTGTATACAGTATAGTCATTAAACAGAATATATCTATGGCTAACGCTTCGTCTCCACAGTCTTCGACCTTTCTAATGTGTAATACATGGGATTCATCTCTTTGTACATTCATCATTTTTTATTCATATCTCATCCCTTGGTGATTTTTTTGTAAACTGTTTCGACATTTTTATATGATTTCTTTCTTCCTTTCTATGTGGTGTCCTGGTGTTACCCATTGTTTTCACAAGAACATTCCATTGCATTACATAAATAAATATATATAAATATATATACATATATTTTATGTCATGCTAGAATATTGCATTCCCTTTGTAATGTGTCTTCTTTATAGTATTAATATTCTGTGTGACATCCCTTGAAAACCAGTAAAAACAAAGGACAGCACACTGTGTGTTTCTTTCTTCTTTGCGACACCTCAGTATGTGTTTGTGTTTACAGTCACTCCCACATAAAGCGCAGAGTTTGCTATGAGCACATTTAAATGCCTCTGCAGCTAGATAGCTAATCCCTGTTGTGGATTGGCCCAGTTAGTGGTTCCCAGCTATTTGGAAGGGAATACTAAACTGGGGATGAGGTGGGAGGGGGGTGTGGGCATCTCTCTATTTCTAATGGTAAACCCGGCCCATGTTTCTGCTGCGCTGATAGATGTTATCTGTGTCAGCCTTTGTTTCTTCCCTTCTCTCCTCCTTTTTCTACCCTCGTGTTCCCCCTGTTTCTCCCTACACAGTGTGTCTTCTGCTATCTCTCTCTCTCTTTCCTTGTTCTTTTCTGCTTCTCGCTCCTCTCCTCCCTCCTCTTTCTATTCGGTGCCCAGATGCAAAGAAGGCAGCTGTGGTATGTTTTTAAAGTGTGCCCGGTTAAACCACTGTGCCTGGCATCTGCTGTTGGCAAAAAAGAAGAAAAAAAAGAATACCAACCCCCCACCATAGGCATCCATCTCTGTCCCTCGCTCCTACTCTCTTGCCATCTCTCTCTCTCTCCCTCTGAAAAGAGATGAAAGACAACTGCCGTCCTTTTAGGGAGGAAAGGGTTAACCGACTACCCGGCTCCTCTTCCAGCAAGCTCACTAATAACCACCAATTATTGAACTGTACATCAGTGTACAAGAAAAGAATGGAAGAAACATTTTAAAAAGGCCCTCTCTATTTTAGTCAGGGCTTGTTAACCCTGAGGCGTATAGCTAGCTGGCTAACTACTTACTCATCTGGAGTAGCCCAAATGAGGTCCCTTCAGATTTGTTATGTCTAAGACATGATACAGAAATCTCATGATCAAGCTAACAAGCTAAATGTGCCGGGTGGCTGTCTGGCAACCCATCTCATAACTGTCAACAAAGAGAATGATAATATAGCCAGCTAGCTGGGGATCTCATTTAAGCGGACTAATCAGACACAGCCGTGCTTTGTGCTAAGGTGGAGCCCTCGTGAGACCGGAGCTTCGGAGACGGGAGGAGCGTATCGTCTGACTCTGCCAGGGAAGATGCACCCAAACATGGGGGCTGAGGGAGACGCAGGCAGGCTGTGGGAGCCGGGGCTGTAATTAGTGCCCTGAGCCTGACGCCCACACGCCTTGAATGAGACGCCATCCCTCCCACCCTCCCCTCTGCTGGGCGCCTGGGCTCTGGTGCACAGCCACATGGCGCACATATACAGTATATACAGTTCGTATTAGGGCTGGGTGCTGTGGAGGAAATCAAATACTGCAAACATTTTATCGATAGTGATAGCTTTTACAAAATGTTTCCACAATGGCATTTATGATAAATAATCACTAGTAATGTGGATACTTATTGGGTAAAGAAAATCACATCACTTGACTGTGCGGCCTTAAAACCAGGAAGACATTTACAACATTATGACAATATCCAAAATCTAAGAAGCTCGATATATTGGTCAGCTCTGGTTTGTATGATGGAGCACAGAAATTGACTCACAGACATTAACGTCATATAACACACATGCAGCCTACACAGTCAGAGACACACTTCTCTTGGGGATCATGAAGCGATTGTGTTAGAGGGAAGATGGGCAGGAAAATTGTCCCCAAACAACAATGAATGATTGATTTTAGCAGCAGAGGTAGTTTTGTTACTTTTCTGTAAATATATAAAATAAAAATATATCAGGCTCACCTGAACCTCTCAGACTATGTGACTGTATGCAGTACAGCCAAACCTTTACTGAACGGAACTGCTCAAGAATTGCACCAGTGTTTGATTTTTCTTTTTTGTATTTTAAATCATGACGAGCTCAGCCAAAACACAACAATATATGCCAATATAATTTCCACTGTGGACCAAAATAGAAACCAAAAACCAATCCCAAGCATAGTATAGAAGAAAAAAAATAGCTAGCTATCTCGCCTGCAAAGCCTGTCTCCCCATCTCCCCTGGCCCGCGAGAGCAGAACACACTGGTGCGCTGGCTTTTGACCACGGCAATTTTAATCAGTCTTTTTCACACTTCATTGGGAATTCATCGCCGCCTTCCCCCTTCAAACATTGTTTGGGAGAGTTATCAGCGGCAGGCAGCACATCCGGTAATTATACATGCAAGGTAACGCTGGGAGCTGGGCTGAATATTTCAGCCAAATGCATGTGCTGCTGAGAGGCACTGGAGGGTACAGCTGCTTCATAATGCCGGGTGTATGGCGGCCATGATTGAAGAATGGCGTCCAATTGCATCCAGAAAGTCGACACTTGCTACACGCAATGTGAAGTGGGCTGAAACGCTAAGCAGTGAAGCGACGTGATTTGCATTTCAATGAGACAATTTCATTTTCTTTTTTTAAAGGTGTTGTTCTTTAATGTAAATCCTTTCCTATATTAAAGCAGACTGCTGTTTTACAGATACGAGCAGTGTGAGGTTTTCAGCACGTTGGGTGTTTGAATGTGCTGCAAACACTACTAGCGACTAGATCACTAAAAATTTTGATGGTTCAACGTGTTTGTTTACCGTGTGAGTAAGAGGCCAGCTGTTAATAGGGTCTCAGCACACAGCCAGACAAAAACCACAAACACAAACACACACACGAACACACACACACTGAAACCACCAGTCAGACACTAGAGGATCCTCTGGGGAAAATAGCAGTGGGGGCATAACAATGACTCATCCAAACGGTCATGGAACACACACACACACACACACACACACACACACACACACACACACACACACACACACACACACACACACACACACACACACACACACACACACACACACACACACACACACACACACACACACACACACACACACACTCACACACCCTGCCATGGCAGCCAGGCTGTCAGATAGCATCAGCACCCAGCCTATGGAGTACTGTTGACAGGTGTGGCCCGCCAGTCACACACACACACACACACACACACACCAGCCAGTCACGTCCCCCAATCCCTCGCCTGACAGGGAACCACATGTGATAATGTACCCCATTCCGTGACTGTGTGTGTGTGTGTGTGTGTGTGTGTGTGTGTGTAAGGATAAAGTGAGAGGCTGTATATTTTTTCAGAGTGCATGTGTGTGTGTCGTAGATGTTGGTGTGTAAGGCCAATCCACACAGTGCTGATATATGGGAGTGCTGCTGTAGCTGTGAATACTGTGCAGAGAGGCATGGAGACAGCTCGGCATTGCAGTAAGATCAATAGAATAATACAGAGCCTGACTAATTCTCCCTCCACAGTGTGTGGGTTGTACAATATAGAGCCATATGCTTCTGTGTGTTTGATGTGTGTTTACGTATTTCTACCAATTGGAATGCTCTTTTTGGATGGAAAACCTGGTATAAACGAGACACTTTACATATATGCACAGATGTACAGCTACAGTATGTATATATATATATATATATATAGACACAGCATGTGTGGAGTAGATGAGACCTGCACTCTGTGAGTGTACATCTGTGAATGAACATTTCAGAATGGAGAGCAGCAGCCTTGCTGCCGGCTACAGGTACAGAGCTCTAAAGTTACCAAATGAAAGGGACAGCTCACCCCAAAATTAAACACACTTTTCCGCTTATCTGCAGTGCAATTTCTCAATCTAGATCATTTTGGTGCTTTCTCTCCAATATCATTGCACTATATGACACGCCAAAAACATACCTTTGATACACTCCCACTGTCCCTTTAACAGGAAGCGAGGTAGCAAAGCAGCACTCACACAGCCTTCAGCGCGAAACCGAGACCTGTATACGCTGCACATACCGCGCCTTCTACCTATATCGCCGCTCATTGCTCAATCCTAATTAGAAGGCCATATGTTTGTTGTGAGTAACAAATAATCGTATTGTTAGAGGAGCGCGCAGCCACGTGCGACGCATTCGAGCACGAGAACAGATGGAACTTGCACATGCGTGCGGGCCGTCCACACACAAACAAACTGCAGCCACCTACACCCAGCCTCGCTCACGCACTTCCCCCAGAACACACATGCACACACCCACGGACGCATGCAACCCACTCTCCTGCCTCTAAGCAGTCTAGTCCAGTTACTACAAAGCCCACCAAGAGCTCTTTGCAGATCAAATAATCATGCCTTCCATCTGTTTCCATTTCTCCACATTAGCTTTGTGAAGGCGCCCTACAGACCCCGTTAAGAAGCGACCCCAGATATGGGTAAAATAATGATTCCTCTCTCTCAACCCCCTACTCCTCATTACCTCCATCCAAAGCCAATTCAATGGCAGGGAGTAGATTTGGGCCGATTGCATGTACGCTCCTCGTACTGTTCTGTAATGCAGTCTTGCAATGTACAGTACTGCGCCGTAATGGGCTTTTTTAAGCATATGAACACTTATTTTGATGTTGTTATGGTATGAAATATAGATCACAGTCTAGGCTATGTCAGAATAAGTTGCCCTGAATCCTTTTGGAAACCTTTGATTTTGCTTCACCATCTCTGTAGTGCAACCGCAGAGCTTTTCCCCGCCTTTACTTTGTATTCTGGACTAAGCACTTATACACTATATATATATATATATATATATATATATATATATATATATATATATATTAGCTTGATTGACCAAGTCAGACTCGCACTCAGAAACGGCATACAGCAGTCTGCGCTGAACAGACACGATGCATGAACTGGGATGAAAATGAATTAGTGAAACGCATAATATCACAATCTTCCTCATACAATGAGGTGGGAAGCTGACATTCAGCTTGTGAGAGTATGTGCCATCTCGCCAATGAGCTTAGAAAAAGGGGGGGTGGGGGGGTGTTTGGTCCCTGTTATGCAAGATGGAAATGAGTTTGCCACGCTTTGCTGTAGCCAAGCTATTTTGGAACGGCTCACATCAGAAAACGCTGGGCCGAGCAGGAAAATTAGGTCATTTACAAGAGCAGGGCAGTGCCTTCTTTCGGCAGGGGCTAAGACTGAAGAGCTAAAATGTGTAGCGCCATTTATTTAGGGCAGGGGGTACAGACATTTGTAGTAAAATGAACAAGATGCAGGAGCTTAACACAGGCAAAACAAAGAAACATTTTAACAGAGACCTGACAATGACATTGCATAAATGGAAGAGAAGCCAGAAAGAGTGCACCGCTTCAAATTCCTCCTGCATTTCGTAGCAGAGCGCACTACACACCGGGGCTTTCTTGTCTGTATGCAGAGGCTGATGCTGATTACGCATGGGGCGCAATTGGTGAGGACAGGGGATGAGAAATTATGGCATTCTTCTTGTTAACAGCAAATGTGGGATCCATCCGCCTCGTTAACTGCCGATCTGAGATCAAGAAGCGAAGGCAAAACTTCACAGCTCCATTTGAACTAATCATCCACCAGGAGGGGGAATCCTGTTCCAGAGGCGGGACAACAATGACACAGAGTTGCACTGCAGTCAGGACCAGAGCGAAACAGTAGACCAGGGAGCATACAGGGGGAAGAGAGACACACACCCGGAGAAAGAGAAAAGGGAGTAGGACAGACATTCAACGCAGGAGGATGATCACAGTATCTGTACAGTTGCAACCAAGTAAATCTACCCTCCCGCACAGTACCACTTTTGACACTGGTTCAAAACGGTCAAGCACTAGTGCTTTTGGGCCAAAAATTACTGTTTGGGTTAAAATAAGAGAGGTCTTAACTGACGTGGATCCATCTTTGTGACAAGCTGACCCCTCCTGCGCAGACGTGTGCTGTCACTTTAAAAACTACAAAACAACCGCCATTTTCTTTTGAACTACTCAGATGACCACAACGAACAGTTCAACGTCCGTTCTGCTCCGATTCTACTTCTGTGAGCAGACAGACAGGCGGAGGAGGAGCTGAGGGAGACAGGCTTAGATGGGAGTGACAGAGAGGCTGAGGGTACATGAGGAGAGACGCACAGCCATGTGTGTGTGTGTGTGTGTGTGTGTGTGTGTGTGTGTGTGAGGTGCGTTAGTAGGAAGGCCCTGAGGTAATTGTCAGCGGTTTCAGGGGGCTGTGTCTGAGAAGGCCTCCAGGTAGCAGGTGAATTTGTCCTAGTTTGAGGAGCGCCGTCTCTGTTTGCTAACACACTCGCACACACTTCTGCACACAAACACACACGTAACTTCCCTAAGCCACAGTACAAGTAGATAACTGTGCACAGCCCTAGTCTTTTATTATTCCTCTTATGTAACAGTGAAATCAAAAGCTTAATTTATTGTTTTTCAGGCTGTAAATTGTATCTCTATCAAAAGATACCTACTGCCAGTGATTGATTTGACTCAAATGTACATGACAGAAAGACAGCTTATCTCAACTAAAATGGCCTCCAATTCAAAAGATCATTCTGACACCCATTTTCAGTCTGCTTGGATTTTGTCTGACGCGAGCCTTTCTGTATCAGGAGTTAGATTTTTCAGAGCTAGTCAGAGCAAGCCATGAGTGCTACGTGGTCAAAACTGAATCCAAATCATTGTTTCCCAAACAGCAGCATGTTCACGAAACAGAGTTATTGATCTGCGCTGTGTTTTCCTAGGAATTTGTGTGGAAGTGTGTGTGTGTGTGTGTGTCAATATTTATGCATCTATGTCTGTTTACATTTCCAACTGTTGCCTAAACATGCATGTTTGCATGCATGTGTACACCATCTCTGCCCGCATTGGCACATTTGTGTGTGTGCATGTGTGTGTGTTTGTGTGCGTTCGATGAGCCGTCAGTCCTAAAGAGGAGCTATGCTGCTGTCATGCGATGACACCTCTTATTTGCTGCTGTCCCGTGAAGCGGAGCTGAAGGCAGAGGTCAGGCCACCCTCACAGAGACACTGCTGCTCAGAGCACATCATGTCTGCCTGCCTGCCTCCCAACACCGTGGTAGAGGCATCAGCCCATCTCACACACACACACACACACACACACACACACACACACACACACACACAGCAAGCAATAACACGCATTTATTCACACACACACACACACACACACACATACAGATGTATGCTTTCGCTCACTCACACCAGCTGTTTATTTCAATTTTAATTCACCTATCGTTAAGCCCCGCCCCCCACTGCTACGCCGATTAAACTGTCAGAGCTACCACACTGCCACTAACTGCACTTCCTGAAGATATATCTAATTAAAAAAGAAAGAAAAAAAGGTGAAAAGGGGATTTCATATAGAAGCAGAGAGAAGGGTCTACAATATGTGTTTGAAGGATTTATCCAGAAAGTCAAACTGACTCAGCAGTGAAAACAGGTTAAATAGATAAAGATAGAAGATAAAGTCTACAGACCACAGGGTAGAGGTGAACCACCACATCACCTGGAGATCCAGACAGAAGACAATGAAATGAAGGAACAACTCTGTTCCTCTTTATTCACTGTCACAATCATTACAATACATTCAGCACATCTTCTGTAGCTAGCTTAGCATAGACATGCTGACAGTAGTTAATGATGTGCTATCGTACTCTGCTAATGTTTGCTCCACAGGTATTTTGAGGAATATATGTCTCCTTCCAATCTCTCCAGGTAACAAGTATCACTATTACACAAACGACGAGCTCCAAATCCACTAAATCTGTAGAACATCTGAAACCATTGCACAAGTCTATGGAGCAGAGATACTTAATGGTATTTCAACACAATCACATTGTGATTAAATCATATATCAAGATATCGTGAAGAGCATGTGGTTTATTAATACTGTATAGACTATCCATCTATTGAAATAGCAAAACGAACTTGCTATATTGCCAAATCGCCAAATATGAAAGGACCATATTTGGCCATATCCCCAGGTAGAAACAAATGCCCTCTTTAGTCTGCAGAGTAGGGCTGCAACAACGAATCGATAAAATCGATAAAATTCGATTATTAAAAGCGTTGGCAACGAATTTCATTATCGATTCGTTGTGTCGCGCGATTATTACGCCACTCAATAAGTCACGGAGATGTTTGAGTATGAAAAGAAAAGTTGAGTTGAGCGCGGAGCAGAGCGGAGGTCGAGGAGAGACCAGCTGAGACCGTAACGTTGACTGAAACACATCGCGGAGGAAGGCCGTTCAACAGGCAGCTAGTAGAGGCACTTCCGGTTGAGGCTCCGGTGCTGCGGCTAGTCGGCAGGTTGTGTTCCGTTTTGAAGTGAAGACGTAACGTCCCTCCAGCAGCTTTCTGCTGTTTACTCGTTATTAGCTTGACAAGTTAGCGTTAGCTCGTAAGAACAATGTGTCTGAACAAAGGGAGAGAGAGAGAGAGAATGTGTGTGTGTGCGCGCTTCTGTGAGTGTTTGAGTGAGTGTGTGTGTGTGTGCGTTTGTATGTGCGTGCGTCTGTGAGAGTTTGAGTGTGTGTATCTGAGTGTAGTGTAGAGAACCAGTTCTGACGTTCAAACAAATCCTGTTAAGTTTTCTGATTAGTATTTTTCTTTATTTTTTATAAGTTATTTATTGTTCTGACAGCTCAGGTCCCTTTAAACAAAATGTTGTGCAAAATGTTTTGTGCACTTTATTTAATAAAAGCCTATATATTTGGCAGATATAAAGCATACATGTGTATGTTTGTGTTAGTCTATTATTTTTTTAATTATTATTACTTTAACAGCTCAGGGATGTTCAAGGAGCAACCTGTTTGTGCACTTTCTGAAGATTATTGCACCGTCAGTTCTGTTTTTGAATAAAGGGTTGGAAAGTAATGCTTTTTTGTTTTTTATCCGATTCATCGATTAATTGAAAAAATAATCGACAGATTAATCGATTATTAAAATAATCGTTAGTTGCAGCCCTACTGCAGAGTATATAGTTCATTCTGTTGTGCACTTCAGTGTAGAAACCAAGATGCAGCCTGTGTCTGAGGAGACCTGTAATACGCCTGCTGAATGCAACGCTACACACAATAGTCGTCTCCTGTCCCCGCACATGCAACCTCCCCCACTCTCAGCTACTGTAGGCCGTTCATTCGTCTCCGCCGGTGTCACATGCCGTCATCAATTACCCATTAGACAGTGTAATATTCCCCCAATATTGCCGGCGTGTGACTGGGAGATTTTAGAGTGATCAAAACCGACAAATCTGATTTACAGAGCTAGCATAAATAAGGAGATTGTGCCCTCCCTGATTGCCCTGTTGAATAATGGATGCGTGTTTGGTAATCATTTTCCAATATCACACCACTTTCCACTTTTCAACTGGCCTAGCAGTCCTCTTTTTTCTGTTATTTCCTCTCTTCATAGCTGCTCTCCTGTATACTTTGATGTGCTGGAGTCCTCTGAAACAGCCTGGGAAGATTTACAGAGTCAAAGTGGCAAACTCTTTGTCTCTCTGACCCGATGTATCTGGGGGCTTTCTGGACTTTCTGTAGTGACGCTACAGTGGTGGCGTCATCACTGAGGAGGCGGGTGTTGTTGGGATTGAAACGTTTTGTTCTTCTGATTCATCTTGCCATTGTTTAGAGGGAGAAAATGTCAACAGGTGTGAATGTTACAGTTGATTCAACTAAAAAAAGGTGATGCAAAATGAGGGGGCGGACCTTGAAAATATATTTTGACTTCACAACAAGTACATTTCTTCTTACAGTAGCATGGGGTAAAACAGAGGAAAGTTGGCTTGCAGCTTATTATTTATGAGCCATATCAAAGTCATATCTAAATCAAAGTGTGATAGACAAAATATTTCTCTGAAGATTTTCATGTTTCAACAGAATTCTGCATTCTTAGAAAATCAAATGATACCTCGTATCCACATCGTAATATATCAGGCAAACATCCGCGGGTTGTGCACCTCATTGAGCTTCATGTCAACTTTCAGCTGCAGCTTGATGGATGTGAGGTTTAGCTTACTAAACTAGCTGGAGTGATGATGTGTGATATGTCTTCCTCCCCGACGGTGTGTGCATGAAGGGTGTCGGGGTCTGGATGTAGAAAACAAAAGCGTTAGCGGCGGGGCTCAAGAGATTGAGTTGCCTGCTCGTGCACCTTCCCTTCCTGTCACGGTCTGCATGCACAACCTACGGTTCGCACTAAATGCAGCACTAAAACTAATTGTAATCGCATGACAACAACACAAGCAGTCTCAAGGTCAGTGCTTTGATCATATCGCGGCGGTGCAACCAAAACAGCTGCTCCTGGGCTCTTCGGAACATTCTTCAAGGCACAGTTGTGCCTCTAATGGGAAAAGGCCAAACGGGTTATGAAAATCCTTATTTACAGCTCGTTGCCTGGCTGTGTGAAGTAGGTCACGCAAGCTCCTGAATTGGAACGAACCTCGCTCTCGCCGTTTAATGCCTTTCTTTTGAATGCTCGCTGCCTCACAATGGCACCTGAGGGAAAGACACAGACATCCTACCCCTCCACTCTCCTTAGCGAGTCTCAACCCCACTGTTATAAACAATTTAAAAAACGTGTGGGAAAGTCGCAACTTTCACCTGACAAAACAAACTAATAGGCTGCAAACACCAACTCCAAAAGCCAGTACACGGGCAGAGGTTTAGCTATAATTACTATTAGGAGCATTCAAAGATTATTTTTAAAGTAGTTGACCAGCGCTCCATCTGAAATGGCCTCTAATGTCTAACTGTGAAAAGATGGAGAGCAAAGTATTAGGCTGGACGCCACCTTACAACAAATGATCCCAGTGGCCTCCAGGTCAGGCCGGCTAATACACAGCTACTGAAACCCAGCGTGGCACTTTGTGCTCATCATCATATGCTTGGACATTTGCAACTTTCACAGTATGTCCGACAGTGCTGGATAGGTGTGGGGCCCGAGGTGTAGGTGTGCGCTGTCCCCCGGGGTGATGGATGCCTGTGGGAGGCTGTTATGCCACAAGGTGAAAATGTCCATTAATCAGCCCCACTTCCTCCATTGCCGTGGCTTTCCCATTACCAGCGCGCTCCGAGCAGGCTGATTGGTTTTTAATTGGCCTGCCCGCCAGGAGATAGATCATGTTTTCCCCGAGGGAAGGCACGGAGGTGTGTATGTGTGTGAGTGTGTGTGTGGTGGGGGGCACCCGTGCTATCCCTGGAGGGATACCCACACTGAGATTGTCTCTATGCGCCTATCTTACAAGAGGGATGAACAACCAGACCTGGGTGGTCACCTGTCACATGCAATATTACTGCTTTTGCCGGAGTTAAAAATTCAGTGGTGACATGACAGCTACCAATTACGTAAGTAATTATACAAGCACATCCTTCTACATATGGGATTGAAACTGGCATGTCCTTAAACTACATCTTAACCCCATCCCCCCAAAGGTTTTGAAGTAGTAGGGATGTTTGAAGCTTCAATATCTCTCTCTGTATTTTGTCTTGTTTCACCTGGTCCCCCGTCGAGACAGACATTTTAGGGGGTCCAAAATGAGGCGGTTTTCCAGTGACGGTTAAAAAATCTGTAATTTTGGTCTGAGTGATGAATATGCCCTAATAAATAGCCTGTAGCAGTAAGCGTAGCAGGGATGCAAGTGTGAAGGACACGAGAGCAGCTACATCTTACACTGAGTAGACGTCAGTATTGACGTTGTGTCTGCTCAAATAGATCAATCCCCTCTCCGCCCTCGCCTGGCCACGTCACGGAGGCTGGTTGGAGAGACACATTGATTCCCTGCGGTGTCTTCACACAGAAACACGAGGATCCACGTTCACGACGTAACCATGGGCTGATCCGTCTGGCCTTCACACAAGTAAGAAAAGGGAAGATGTACAACTCTGGAATTAATGTTTCAGTGGAAATGTTTAAAACAACCCCAGCTGCTGCTTAAATCGATTTCTTTTTCTTTCTTTCCTCGTGCTATGATTCATCGTAAGGAGAGGGAGCAGACAACCTCCATGGCGTGGGCAAATATACTGCAGGCCAGCACTTCTGTAGGTGTGCACCACAGTCAAGGACAGGTTATGTTGGAGGGCCCTCCTGGAAAGCCTGCGTTAGCTTTCACCGCGGGGAGAGAGGGTGATGTGCTCCTGGTGGAGGGAGCACGATCTACTGGGAGCTGCTCCCAGTGCAGCGGAGGCCATTAGTTTTAAGAGACCGGCAGCAGGTTCAGGATGTATGCAGGGATGAAAGTCAAGGTTCACTATTTAGTTGGTGAAATACCATTTACAACACATTCTTTTTGTTATGGTAATGTACATTGTTAAGTTATACGCATATATACATTTCTTATTTTCACAACTTTTCTCCCTAGGTGGAGATGCATTTCTCCTGATACACATGAGGGTTCAGCAGATGCTCCGGTTTCACATGCAAGTTTCGCATGGAAGGCAAATGAGGCTCACACTGTTCTCGTAAACGCCAGCTCCATTCATGAAAAAAAAAAAAAGTTTTGGAGTTTGCTAGCACTGCGACAAGGATATGAGCCCATCCACAAATTCTGCTCTTTATATATATATATATATATATATATATATATGCATAGTTTTTTTATTGTTTAATTTTATTGTATCTAAATAAGGTTTTGAACATATGACGGACAGAGTATTTCCATCAGGGAACGTACTACAGCAGAAGCACACAGACAGTCTAGCGTGAATGCAGAGTCATGCTATGGCAGCGTATGGCTCAGACATGCTAAGCACAACGTTTGAATGTGTGATCCGGCCACTCAATATGGAGGCTAATATTAGCACATGGCAGCCCCCACCCCTGCCGATTGCATGTAGGGGATCCCCAGGAGGCTTTCTGCGGCTCATTCATTAGGCTACTGAGGAATAAGGGACATACAGTATCTCCCACGCAAGGCTGGAGTAAAGACACCCCACCCCCATCCATCCATTAGACCCCTGTTTTTGAAAATTCAGCAGATTTTTTGTCACATTAAAATATTGCATTTAGACACAATACATATTTATAATATGTAACAACAAAGACTCACGTGAGAGCTTACTGAGCATAGCGGCACGGACTAACTGTCACACATTACAGTATCCAAGTACAGTACCAGTCTTATGACCTTACAGTCCATATTCAGCAATCCCATCAACACCCAATTTCCTTGCCACTGACTAGACCGTTGTGATTATGAGGGGCTGGCTTCTTCTACTTTCACCAGAGAGAGAACAGAGAGACAGAGAGAGAAAAGATGAGAAGGGGAGGGGGGGGGGTCCCGCAATGTTGGTCGCAGCAAAACATGGGTAGCGTGCTTTCCCTCTATAATTTAATCACATTCAGCTGTCTCCCTGTCCTCGGCTCGCACAGCGAAGCACATCAGGCACCATGGTGGCACGCACGCATGCACACACACACACACACACACACACACACACACACACACACACACACACACACACACACACACACACACACACACACACACACACTCTCTCTCTCTCTCTCTCTCGGCACACACCAGCACGAGTCCCCCCCAACAAGCAAGATGTTTCCTTCCTCTTCCAGCGATAGGAACCTCCCAAAGAGCACAACGTCCCCTCGTGCCAAATGGCCTAAACAAAGTGGCAGAAAACTGACACATACAGGGCACTCACTGAAGGACACCGTACCAAATACAAGTGCTTAAAGATTCTTACCGCTTGACAAAAAAAATATTTTATAAACATTGACTACATGGAGGAAACCGTGAGAGGTAGCAGTGTTAACCAGCTTCTCACTATAACGGTTTTACAAGGCAAACCCTGAGATCAGACTGCAACTTCTGAACTGAAAGGTGCGTGAAAGAAGACTTTTACCATGCCAGCTTGATTTCTTGTGCTAAAAAAATAAAGGAAAATCTTCTTGGTATGGGGACCAATCCCTCACAGTATCCCCAGATGTCACCAAACATTGTCTCCATCATTTGTTGACATGAGAAACATTCATTTTTGCCACACTTTGGGCAAGGGAGAGCAGACACAAGTAGATCACTTTGTATCAGAGCTTTGTTTGTCTTGACGGGAGGAAACACGTTGCAGCGCATCTGCTCGCCTGTGTATGTGTATATGTGTGTGTGTGTGTTTGCATGTGTGTGTGTGTGTACAGTATATGCCACCCACGGGAGCACCGGTAGGCCCACACAACAACATCTGCAATGTATTTTTCTTACATGCCAATCAGAAAAAAATACTGTGTGTTGGATGAAATATAGATCGGTGTGTGTGTGTGTGTGTGAGAGAGAGATTGTTTATATGCATGCAGCTACACCAGAGAGTTTACTGTATTTGAAGTTGGGAACTCAAGCTCTCTTCCAACTTCAAATAATTTTTCCCTCCCTGAGTTTTTCTCTTCTCTGTCTCCATCTCCACTACTTCTAATTGTTTTCTGGCAGTCACAGTGCCTCCGTTCCCTGGATGCGGTGTCCTCGCTACCCGCTAGACCTCAGACTCACAGCAAACACAACACGTCGCACGACATGAGAGACAGATTTTTTAGCAAGGCTTGAACTTCAGGAACATCAAAATTTAATAAAACTATTTTAAA
This sequence comes from Cottus gobio, assembly GCA_023566465.1. Taxonomy (NCBI): domain Eukaryota; kingdom Metazoa; phylum Chordata; class Actinopteri; order Perciformes; family Cottidae; genus Cottus; species Cottus gobio. Next base: position 20,646,918 of record CM042228.1, on the reverse strand, counting down.
CATCATTTTTATGATAATAATAATAACAACTATAAATATATACTGCTTTATTTAATAGCTGAACAAATATGTATTGATGACAACTGCCTTCAGAAAACCATCCTCTTCCCCAACACAGCTGAAGTTTGCAGTGCAGCATAATCTACAACACGAGCACAAAACTTATAGTGCAAACTTTAAACGGGTGCTCACGTGTGACCGCTACTTCTACCTGCCTCTTTGTGAACTCAAACTG
>CM042228.1:20554183-20644183 GCA_023566465.1 Cottus gobio | reverse complement strand
GCGGGGGGAGATTCAGTTGAAGAAGGCAGCAGCCACCCTATAGACACCCTATTGGGGGACTTCTCATATGCTCATCTGACAGCGGCATGCAATAACATAACATAACACAAATACATTCTCATACTCACATAAATATTCAGAATAACATTTAATGACATGGGCTATGCTGTGCTCTTCCAATTCAGTATACATGTATACAAGGCACATTGTTTTGATCCTCCCTAGAACCGTAAACAAATCAAATGCCATACAGTGGTATTTTACAGAACCAACAAGCCCTGCCGCTCTCTCCAGCAATGCTGCCAGGCAGTTGAGGAAGGCATGATAAGTACTCTGGTGGGTTGGGACACAGATGCCTTCAGGCCGTTTAATATTAGCAATTTCAAATTCTTATTTGGCTATGTTAATGCCAATCAAGCACGTTTAATTTACCCCACACCCTTAAACAAATAAACAAGAGTGGCATAATGTGCCTGAATAAAGAAAAAATGACGAATCATCACACATTCGGAATACTAGCCGGAAATCAATGTTTAAGTAGTTATTGTATTATGATACTCACCCATGTATCAGCATAGAACCAGAGGTATCTCTCATTGATACATCAGAACCGTGTTGACTGGATGTGAAGGTTCCCTCTGCTGAAGGAAATCAGTCTGGGGTTAAAATGGCTGCAGAAAACTCCATAGTTTACCCCACGTAGGACATTTTGGGAATGTATTTGCTCTTATTCATTTATATACATGTGTTTTGAAAAAGATTTAACATATAAAAAAATGTAGAAAAAAATGCAGTTTATTCTTTTTATTTTTTTACAAACAATGGTTGTGCTATAGAGTACATTTTTCACTGATATAGTTTTCTTAGGGTTCACATTTTGTCCATAAGTTAGATGAATACAAGCTTGTGTTGTGCATACATTTAAAACGATATAACCTTCTGCAGCAATGTAACTGATAACATGAATTGCCACATTCCCTTTATATGTGCAAGTGCCAGGGCACTGCTATTGTGTGTGTGTTGGCTCAGTGACACTTAATTAATGCTATTACTTCCACCTTGTGCTCCTATTTGTAGTGCTTTGCCAAGCCAACTATGTCTGCATTGAGAGGGGCCATTCACAAGCTTAAATGTGTTATTGATGCAAGAAGATATTATATATTTTTGGTAAATTCAAAATACATTTTTAAAGACAATTTGTATTGTGCATGTGCATGTTAACTAACAGCATCTTTGTTGTTTTCATTGTAACATTCAGTTCTATCAACAAAAACTAGCTTAAAGCAAAAACTAGCCTAAACCTTAAAGTAAAAAACTAGCTTCAACCTTAAAGTAAAAACTAGTTTAAACCTTAAAGTAAAAACTAGCAGCTAGCTTCAATCTTGAAGTAAAAACTAGCAGCTAGCTTCAACCTTAAAGTAAAAAGTAAAAACTAGCAGCTAGCGTCAACCTTAAAGTAAAAACTAGCAGCTAGCTTCAACCTTAAAGTAAAAACTAGCAGCTAGCTTCAACCTTAAAGTAAAAACTAGCAGCTAGCTTCAACCTTAAAGTAAAAACTAGCAGCTAGTTAGCTTCAACCATAAAGTAAAAACTAGCAGCTAGCTTCAACCTTAAAGTAAGAACTAGCAGTTAGCTTCAACCTTAAAGTAAAAACTAGCTGCTAGCTTCAACCTTAAAGTAAAAACTAGCTGCTAGCTTCAACCTTAAAGTAAAAAGTAAAAACTAGCAGCTAGCATCAACCTTAAAGTAAAAACTAGCTGCTAGCTTCAACCTTAAAGTAAAAACTAGCAGCTAGCTTCAACCTTAAAGTAAAAACTAGCAGCTAGCTTCAACCTTAAAGTAAAAAGTAAAAACTAGCAGCTAGCGTCAACCTTAAAGTAAAAACTAGCAGCTAGTTTCAACCTTAAATTAAAAACTAGCAGCTAGTTAGCTTCAACCTTAAGGTAAAAACTAGCAGCTAGCTTCAACCGTAAAGTAAAAACTAGCAGCTAGCTTCAACCTTAATGTAAGAACTAGCAGCTAGCTTCAACCTTAAAGTAAAATCTAGCAGCTAGCTTCAACCTTAACGTAAAAACTAGCTTGTTGTAAGACACAATGTTGATAGTGATTTCAGCCCAGGCAGTGCTGCAATGTGACTAACATAAGTGGAAACCAATAACAAGATAGAGTAATGAAAAACGAACCAAAGCTTTTTGAGAATAACCTAGCGCTAGCTGACTTATTCAAAGTCCTTGTCACTCTTTTTCTCAAAAGTAAGTTTTCTAACTTAATGTTACGTTTCTGTTCGTTTTTCTCTAAGTTAAGTTGACTTACCGGTCATCATGAGGCGTTCCGCTGCCTTCGTCAAGAGGGTACAGGATTTAAGGCTAGCATTTTGTTAACGCTTGTCTTAAATGGGATGGATTGCCGTCACTGTACAGGTGTTGTGTCTCCCGTCAATGTGTGTTTCCACATGAACCAAATGTCACAGTGGCCCTGCCAGCTCAACGCGCATGCAATTTAAGAAACAGCACACAGTGACACCAAAACACAAGCACATTAAGAACACATATTCACTCATTTGACAACACGCAACTACCGGTACAGAGAGCACTGTCAAATGCTACACAAAGCTCCCATGGCGAAGGACGCCGTTTCCAGAGGACAGTGAAGAAGAAGATAAGTTATTAAAGTCGGCTATCCGGCATGATTGATTTACTATTGCAGATATCAGTGGTCAACCTTGCGTTATGCTTTGGCTTTATTATTAGCCTGCCAATACAAATAATCTGATGAGATTAACAATGAACGTTCATTGTGAAGCAAGTTAATGTTGCTTTATAGTTATCTTGCTATAGAAACAAAGAATAACGTGCAATGAAAATGAATGGCAAGTTGTTTAATGGAGGCTTTTGTTTGCTGATGATCTTTTCAGCAGCCTGGTAGCCCGTGCACCTTATGTGTTGTGATGGACAGTTCCTGGTGCTGAAACACATCCACGTGCTAATCACTCACAGAGACAAACGGCCATTCACAAAGAAAGATGTGCATTATTGGAGGAAACAATATTTTTTTTAAAGCCTGATGTATGCGAGCAGAATTTTCCTATATAATTGTGTTCCATTAAAACACAATGCAGTCCCAGAATGCTCGAAACGCCTAAATTAGTCCAATCATCGTCTGATCATCCGTCAAACCGGGCCTGCCAAGAAAAGAAAAATCACATATTAAAAATACAATGCAGTTGTATGTTAAGTCAGTAACTACACCTAAAGGCTGTTTTATTGATGCTCAAGCCAAGACAGCCCACTGTTGACCATTACTCATACAAAGAAGTACAGCACTATGTGTAATGAGTGTTGTTTGTTAACTCCACTGGTGTTTTTTCACCTAATTAGTGAGATGGACACATTTTCTCATCCTCACATATTTAAAAACTCCCTGACCATTTCAATTAAAAAAAAATATTTTTAGACTACAGCGTACAACTTTCAGAACCCTTATTGGACAATTTGTACACACAGTGACATATTTTGTAGTATTTACCTTCCATTCACCTTTGGGAACATCTCAGGGATACACTGAGCTTTTCTTCTCTCCTCTTCTCCCTTTCATTTTCTCCTCGTTATCCTTCTGGATGAATTAATGTCTCTTTAATGCTCATTACTAACTCTACTTCTTCTCTGGAGCCTCTGTGCTTCCTCTCCTCAAGCTTCCATGGATCGTGGCTGTCTGGATCCGGTCCTGCTCCCTGCCATGGCGGCCCTGCTGATGCCCCTCGTCTCTGCCTCCGTCTGCTGTCGTGGTCCATGCCTACTACTTATTACATGAATCATTTCTATGATATCCATTGAATGTGCTGTATCTATGTTACGTTGATTCTGTACACATGACATCTATTGCTTCTGTCCATCCGGGGAGAGGGATCCTCCTCTGTTGCTCTCTGAAGGTTTCTTCCCCTTTTTTTCCCTGTAAAAGGGTTTTCACTATTTTTTAGGGGGAGTTTTTCCTGATCCGATGTGAGGTCCTGGGTCAGGGATGTTGTATGTGTACAGATTGTAAAGCCCTCAGAGGCAAATCTGTATTTGTGATTTTGGGCTATACAAAGTAAACTGAATTGAATTGCATATGAAAGTAGATGACCCGAGGCGTGGTACCATGTCTTGCTAGCTTGTCTGGAAGGGGGGCTAAATAATGCAAAATAAATTGTCACGGAAAATACTGGCATGGCCGTAATAACGGGTCCCTGGACCTCTGATCTCAAGACATGCAAATAAAAATACCCATGAGTCTGCCCTTTACAGAGTGTGAGGCAAGAACCAAGCAGTTATTTGCACTTGAGCGTAGAAAGAGTTCAGAGGATGTATGACTCTACATATGGTATTTTGGAGGGATTTCTGATTATTTAATACATCTGGAGTGATAAACTGAAATTCAGCACCAAATCTGTGTAACAAATTGTATCAACCCAAAAACAACTGGACATACACCACTGAGCTGTATCTCAAATAAATGTGCAGGTTCCCAGCTTCCAGATGATGTTTCCCACAACATACACTGCTGACCTGCTATCTCCCCCTTAACGCCCCCTGTCCCCCCTTTAAATGTCAGCTGATAGTAAACACAATTTACCAGCACATGATGTCAACATAAAACGAAGAGGACATCAATCTTGCTTGAGAAGTTGCAAATACTTTTTCAAGTTAAAACATTTTCATGTATAAAAACTTCAGGTTATCTTCTCAAAAGTGTTTGTCATCACGGAGGATACTACTTAACGTGAATACCTTCTTAAACTCTTCAGCTGAAATTAAAGCACTTGAACTATTTGCAGACTGTTTTGACTTGAGCCGCTTCCTCAAACTTCAAACTTATGAACGCAAAGCACAACATGCGCATACACACACTGCACAGTACATGTTTTGGGGAAATGTTGTCACACACAAGCAGACACAAGAGCCGTGCACACACACTGTGCACATTTGTACATTTTAAAACCAAAGTTTGTGTTTTTTTGCGAAAGGAGTGAGAGTGAAGTGTAGATGGTGATGGCGAAAGGGTGAAAGAAATGAAGGGAGGCCCACAGCTGCGGGAGAGATGGAGGGAGCATGGGAGAGGGATGCTGTTGAGGTTAGAGGTGTCGATGCTGCGGAGTGGAAGCGAGCTGGAGCCAGGGAGCCGAGGAAGGAGGAAAAAGAGAATCAGCGCGTTTTGGGACTGGAGACGATAGCGTGGGAGAAGGTGAGGGCTTGTTGTTCAGTGGGACCGAGGGAGAGAGCGGGTGGGGGCGAGGGGGGAGGAGAGAGGAGGAAGAAGAGAGAAAGAGTGATACCTTAAGGGAGCAGGGAGAGATGTAGAAGAGAGGAGAGGTTGCATTACTGGTGTATTGGGAGTAAGAGAGCAGAGGAATAACAAGCTTCAGCCTACTTATGTACAGTATGGAGTCTCTCTCTCTCTCTGTGTGTGTGTGTGTGTGTGTGTGTGTGTGTGTGTGTGTGTGTGTGTGTGTGTGAGAGAGAGAGAGAGAGAGAGAGAGAGAGACTTCCGTATTTGGAATGGGATGACAAATGTGCCAGACATGAAAGACCAGAGCACATACAAACCCTTAGGGAGCCACTTTACCTGCACACACACACACACACACACACACACACACACACACACACACACACACACACACACACACACACACACACACACACACACACACACACACACACACACACACACACACACACACACACACACACAGCAGCAGCAGCAGCAGCGCACACAGATATACACAACAGTGGCTTCAGGGGATACACACTAACACACCAATAAGTTTGCAGTACTATACTTGCGAGGACCTGCAGTAACTCCATTCCATTCTCAGACCCAAACCCTGTGACAACTTGAACTGCCGCAACTACATGTCTAACCTGAGCCCTACACAAGGCAACTCCTAATATTTGTGACATAAAAAGTGTCATTCACACTGACAAATCCACAGAAAAGGCAAATCCCACTCTTATCTGCCCCGTTTCCAGCAGCAGAAGCAGAAGCAGGCAGCTGTTCTCAGGAAAACAAAGAACAGAGGCCTAGTGACGACTGAAAACACTGATGTGGAGGGAGTTACATTGTATAAATGAAAATGTACACATTGTGGCTAGTTTATGTGTTGATTCCAGTATGTTTAGACTCAACACTATATTTACCCTGACAAAAATAAACATGTTCATCTATTTTTATATGGAGTCACAAAGCACACACATTTGCTCATGTGAATTTTGAGTTTTTTCACGTGTGAAATGTAGGGCAGTGAAGGAATATCAAATCATGCAACACCATTTTTCACGAGAAGCTTTCATATATAGGCATGTGTAAACAGCATTTCACATGTAATGAATTCACAGATTGACGAATACAAATGTCAAACCTCATGTCACCTTCGTGTCGGATATTGTTATATGGTTACATTTTAAACCAACACAATTAATCAATAAAGCTTTCATAAGTGCAGGATCTCACAATGTTACCTTTCAAAAATCAAGAAAATACAAACTCTGATCAACCCACTTTGTGCCCCACCACCTTAAAGCAGACGACACAGTTAACAAATAGCTGTTCAGCATTCAGCAGCTGAAGAGCTGGTGGAGACCAAAGCAGTGCAAAAAAGTGAAGTGAATATTATATTATACATGTTTTATATTCATCAGTTCAGCAACTGACAAATAGACAATTGTTTGCGATAATAACTTTATAAGATGATTATATCATTTAAAAAAGAATGCAGCAAACATTGGGCTAAATGTAATTACTTTGTAAAAAAAAAAAGAAGAATATGGCTTTGAGGTCTCTCTCACACCATTGTGTAAATCTATATGCATTCACACAAAACATGACTGCATGTAGTCATGATGGTGGGTACACACACAAACACACACACATGGGCACGTGCATATGTAAATTCAAAAGCATCCACATGAGAACAAAGCCATGGCATGGGTATAAACAAGAGGGCATACATAAACATCACATGTCCATGCATTATGCAGACACACACACATGCAAGCTCCGGCAGACACACGCACACACACACGCCCCCCATTTACCTCGCTCACAGAGGTAAGACCACGCATCATTTCACCCCCTCACTCTCACTCTCTCTCTCTCTTTCTCTCTCTCTCTCTTTCTCTCTCTCTCCCTCTAGTCCCCAAATCCATGGCATATGACCTTCTGTGGGACGGATAAAGAATGTGCTTATCAGTCATGCAAATGAGGCTGAATTCATTTTCCACAACAGATGGCCCCATAGATAATGATGATGGAGGAGAGAAAATTAAATGTCTCTCGCTCGGTGACCATGGCAACCGCGCCTCTGTGGCGTAATATCAATAATAAGTGCGCCGCATAATAAGGTTGTCAGTCCTGGGAATCAAAACCTCCCATGATGGGGCAATGCGAAGGGGGGGGGGGGGGAGTGAAGTCCCTCAGAAAGTTTGGTGGATTCTGATGTAGGGCACAGTGGGAGGTCTGCTGAGGGTCACTTTGATAGAGCCACTTTCAATACTTCAAAATGAATCGTTTTCTGATGAATTACTAATAATTCAGCCTCTATACAGATTTTCAGGCATTAGTTACAAGCCACCAGCGTGTCCTTATTAATGGCTTATAACTTTCTCTCATGAAAGTCATCCAGCATTAATAAGAGCTACTGAGTTGCCATGATGTGAATAAAAAACCTCATCTCTCCCTTCCTCCAAAATAACAAATGCTTTGTTTATTTATTAAACTCATCAGGTTGACCACACTAATACATCTTCAACCACAAACCTTCTGAAAAAAGAGCTGCATACAAACTAGACAAAGCCGAATATGTTTATTGACAGAATTCCAACATTTCCAACCCCAGACCTGATGGACCGCGTTGCTTATCCGACACGTTCTCACGCGTATCTCCCCGTCATGTACAGACGGTTGGTCAGGAACCACCGGCATCACTTCTCAATGTATCCTCATTCAAAGGTGTGTGGTATATCTTACGAAAAAGCTACTCCAAATATTTCATGCGTTTTCCTACTAAGTCTCCTGATTAACTTTCGTCTTCACAGGAAACAACTTAAATATGTAAAAGCATCAAAACTACCCAGTTAAGTTTTGGCCAAACATTATGGTTTGGGTTAGAATTACAATGGACATTGCAATACTTAAGAATGGAAGTTTAGTGACAAAACCGTGATCAGCCCAACCTGTGTGTTTTTTGTGGTCTTTATACTTCCTGGTTCATGAAGTTCATGTATATTGATTTTGTGGGATATCGACAAATGACAGCTCATTCATTGTCGTAGGTAAATCTTCTAACGCTGAACAGCCGGCACGTTTTACGGTACTGGGTACCCCTCAAGCAGCAGGGTACCATGGTTGTGAATTCAAATAACAGGTTTAGGCAACACAACTACTTGATTAGGTTTCAGAAATTATCATGGTTTGGGTCAAAATAAGTATTTGTTAAGCAACTTAAGTTACATACACATTGGCTTTTGGTTTCACGGGACACAAACAGCAGTTTCCTGGGTGAAAGTCCTGTGTTTGTTTGACCCATCAATTCACTTACCCAGATTGTATCACTCCTATCACCTGACTACCTCTTTTACCAGCGTCATAATTACTAAGGCCACTAGAGGCTGTTCTGAACACGCTTGAGGGGTGCAAGTCTGCTTATTTGGTCGTGAATATCAAATTGTTATGGTGAAATACTTACAATTTCAAACAAAGCCATGTTTTATTGAAACTGTATAACATTATTTCTTTATAAAGAGTGCCTTGATACAAAGTTGCACCGTATGTTCTGTACTGAAAAGCATTAAATAACTAATTACTGTTCAGGTGAGACGTAAAAAGTGACACAAATGTTGGGTTGCAGTTGAATTCTTGAATATTGGGATAAAATGACCCCTCTATGTATCAACTAAAGCTGTAAAATGACTGAAAAAGGAATTGATCTAAGCTGTCATTACTAAGTTTAATAGCTGCAAACTCTTAATTGCAAAAGCAGCCAGATGGGCTGATCTGTATCCTTTAATACAGAACAGAACAGATCTATGCACGACTCTTGGAAGCAGCTTCATTCACTTTGTGCACCACTTTTTAATTAGAAACAATGGTTCGACAGAGGCACTACAACTATTTTACACTAAACCAGTGGAATTTATATTCCACTGTTATTATTGCTTTAATGCTGTGGGCAGAAGTTAGTGTGCCATTAGGTAGCACAAGAAGCCCTCCGTCAAGAAGAATACTCAAATCTTTACATTTCAGGCCATTTTGAGACGTACCGAAAATGAGACTGCACTGGAGCTCCAATCCTTTTCACACCACAGTTTGTCTAATTACAGAGCTGATTTATTTGCCCCAGTTATTTAATCTCAAGCCCTAGCCACACTGGTCCAGATGAAAACAGTGATTATCGCCCAAGTACAGGGCCAGGCTGGGGAATTAAACTTTCATTGCTCTCAAAAAAAGAGAGCAATTGTTCAAAAGATTCGGGGAGACTGGTCGGTGTGGTGCGATTCCTTCATCAACTGACCTTGGGGAGTGTTTCCACCATCATCTCTCTCTTTATGGACCAGTTGCTCAATCACATATGGCCGAGTACCCGGGCCTTCCCCTCGCTCCAGCAAGCACCCGCTCAAAGCAGAGGTACCATACGGTTGCTCTATTGCCTGGGCCGCTCTGGACTGTGCCTTTGTTTTTCTCTTACTGCTCAAACACACACTGGTCAATGACCCGTCCCCTCTCCTGCCACTGCAGGATTGTTGTTACTGGAGCTCTCGAAGCTGATTCTTTATACATGTACATAAAAACGTCAACACTCAACAATATATGAAGTATCAATAGTAGTTTTTTTTTGTACTGCTGTCACACTGCAGCCTGAGCCGTGTGTGATGGATTTTGGACCTTTTCTTGAGGGGAAAAAAAAAGCCTCTGGCTCTTTGAAGGATATGGGAAGTGGAAATCTACCTCCAGTTCAGTCCAGGGTGAGAGATGTGTAGATCTGCTGACTGCAGAGGCAGTTAAAGGAGTTTTGTCGGCACCGTGCTGATCCTCGTGAGAGGGCATCAAAATGTCTGCTACTTGAATCTGGACTCCCCTCGGATGCACATCTCGTGGTCTCTGTGTCATGGCGCTGTTGCCTTTACTGGGACTTAAAAGGACTCGGTGTCAAGAGGAAAGAGCTCTTGGATGTTTTCACAAATCCTTTTGGCCAATGCAGCTCACTTGACTCGCAAGCTTTATTCTCATTTCACACAAACTCACGTCATTATTTGTAATAACAGGGATCATCGCTTACTATCAAACGGCAACAAGGCATCACCTTTTGGTTGTCGAAAATAAATATATGGTTGCCATTTATAGTCACCTGCTATTTGAAGTAACTGTATAACGATACTATGCAGTTTTACTTAAGCTTCATGAAAATAAAAAGCTTTATTACAGCAACTTTGTGGTTGGTCTGATCTGATCCAATCTGACCGGATTCTGAAACAGAATGATCAGTTATTAAATAGATCAAATGCAGCTTGGCCTTTTGTGCTGATTGCTGCCGCAGATCCGTTGGCCCTCTGAGCATCTGTGATTGTGGATTTCTAAAGTGACACCAACTTAAGATTGTCCATCGGTTGCACTTTCAGAGATGACCCCCAATGTGTCTCGACTCTGCTCAGACAGCCGAATCCCCGCTCACATCCAGCTGTGGAGACCAGGAGAGCCAACATGTTGCGTCACAGTGGGCTGAACATTTTGCTTTTTGCTGTCCCTATTTTCCATTTGTTAAAAAGTAATTTCTAATAATTGTCACCAAAGAATATTTTGCCAACTTCTCAAAATGGTTACCAATGGCAACCGTTATTGTCGAGCTCCTTCATCTTTGAACAAACAACAGTGTAATTTATTTACTTTGGAATGCCACTCAGAGGCCAGTTTCAACATTTTTCACAATGGGTATAGCTGTAGCAAGGTTGTTTTCTCTCTACAGCCAGCTTTGTCTCACAAGACTGTGCTTCAATCTCAATAAGCACACTCAGTATTTGGGGTAGTCAGGTGCATACTTGTGTGTCTGGTTTCCGGTAACCGCCTTGCCTAATTGTCTACAACACGTACACCAACTGTGCATTACTGAGACATGGCATATCGAGTGGCACATGGATAGTTACGTGTCCACCTGAACTATTTACACGAACACACAGTTATGAGCCTCTTGTCTTGGGCTCGCCTTGTTCTTGCCACCCTTTTGGTGTCTCCTATGTTTTGTCTCCATTCATAAGACCTTTAGGAGAACTCAGCAATAATATCATCACATAATACATCAAAAGGGAGATATATTTATGCAGCCGGCTCTGCAATATGTCCTGCAGTCATGGCATCTCCTCTGCTTGTAGGAAAGTGTGGCTACGGTAATCATAGACAACAAACTTCTAAGCTAATGATTCACTGTAGCTGCTGCCATTACACACCCACCTTCAACTTTAATAGATGCTAAGGGCTGGGGGCTTCTCCAAATATAAACCCATCTGGATGGAGGGAAAAAAGCGGATGACTCATCAGATGATTTTCCATTGCTCAGGGCTCCAGGTCTTGAGCTCCTTCAACTGCTTATGCGTCTGAGCAATGGCATCAGATACAAGGTTTTTCTGCATGAGAGAGATTGTGTTATTCAATGCTTTTCTTATTATCACCAAATCCCATAAAAAGACCCAAACCAACAACAAATTAATCCTACTAACAAGCCTGTCTGTGTACCCACATATCTTATTCTCCTGTGTTGTAGAGTCCACAAGCGATTAAAAACACATCAGTGAACCCCACCGTTGAACTGGGGGACATGTTCCTTCATTTCAACCAGGAGAGACAAAAGCACTTGTCTAGACACTGGTCAAGCTGTTCTCATTCACTTTGCATATGTCAAGTAATGCACTTCAAAACATTTGGTGCTTAAAAACTGCAGTCTACAAACCAATGGGTGACGTCACAGTGGCCACGTCCACTTCCTATAGACAGTCTATGTATATAACCCACACAATCTTGAGCCAGGATGAGCAGGGCTCCAGCTCTGGAGGTCGGGTGATGTGTTGGGAGAAGATGGGGCAGGTGGGCGGGTCAAACAAACACAGGACTTTTGTCCAGTTTGTGTCCTGTGCAAAAGTCAATGTTGACTTATTCTACCTTACTTTAGTTGCTCAATTTAAGTAGGCTTCTTAGCTAATGCCACATGCATACATTATGTAACAAACACACTTATTTTACATAACTTACGATCAAATACTTATGTGAACCCAATGTAGTTTTGTTGCCCCTGTCATCAGTGTATGAATAGATGAATGGCATGTAGTGCTTTGAGTGGTCGAGAGACTAGAAAAGGGCTACAACTTCAAGTCTATTTACCATTCACCACCAGAGCTGCCACCCGCTCTACTCCCTAGCAGCGGGGAGTGAGGCGGAGAGACTGCAGAATGTGCCAGGTAGCTAATTATTGTCTCATTTGGGCTCTCATAGTAAAAGTCATCAAATTCAGTGACCCATATTGCTATTTTCCAAACTGTCATAAGGATTTTAAATTAAAAGCTTTTGAGAGAATGCAAAAATTCCCTCCCATCCTTTTTTTCTAAATTGTTGGTCCCCTTAGAGGCTTTTGAATTTTCTGTGATTAGGCGCCAGTTTTGTAAGAATTCTTGCAAGTCTGAGAACCCCGCTATTTGCCCATTTGTCCGATTTGGGTCTCTGTTTATTGCCGCAGATTGCTTCCCTCTCTCCTCTAGCCTCATCATGCACTCTCGCCCCCTCTTCTCCTCTGTGTCTGCCAGCCAGACGCTCTCAATATAGCTCTGCTCATAAACACAGAGAGAGAGAGGAGGCAGCGAGAGAGTGAGAGAAAGGCTCCTGTGACAGTAATAAAAATGAGTGAGGGGCAGGGGAGAGATGGAGATTGGGGTGAATGAGTGGGTGGAGAGAAGGAGGGAGGAGAAGACACACTCATGTAGAGCGGACCCGTGTGCTTGTGTGTGCGTGACAGAGAGAGCAATGCAGAAAGGGAGATGAATCAAGCAAAGCAGGGAGATACGGCAATGAGCAAGACAGTGGGAGAGAGAAAAGAAAGATGAGAGAAGGGGGGGAGAGAGCAAAAAAATGACGCAAGACAGCAGGAGAGAGGAGGCTGAGAAAATGAGAGACAGAGACAAGAAAACAGACTGGTGTGAAGCAATGGAAGGAGGGGAGGGTTGGGTGAGAGAGAGCTTGAGAAAGGAAAAGGAGAGACACAAGAAGATATCAGGGCTTCTTAGTGAGGCAGCTTTGAAGGCCAGGCTGGCCTACTTTAACCACTCATATAAATAATGAATCTCATGGCTGGAGGGACCACACACACACATACACACACACACACACACACACACTCACATTTTGCCGTGTACTCACCTCTCAAACATTACCTGATATCTTTGACAGGCTCCAGCAAAGCGCTATAATCAAATATGTGTTGGTGCTACAAAAACACACACAGACAAAAAAATGAATTTATCAAACAAACCCCACTGATCAGTATTTTCTATATTGACAAGGAATCAAGTGACAATATTTGATGTGACAGGCGTTGCTTGCAAATAGCAAAGCAGCAGATAATCGCCACGCATCTCAACAGAGATGTTCTCACACAAGAGACACAAGTCGGGTAACTGTTGGACTTATCTTTTCTCAGGTGGCCAGAAACATGACTTCAAATGAGTTTCAGAGTTAGGCTGTTTCTAGTACTTCCAGGCTTTCTCTGCTTCCTCTATGTAATTTGCATGTTTTCATAAATGGGTCCCTGTTATGTATGAATGAGGAAGCACTTTGTTTTGGTCTCCACCGACTCCTGAGGGAAAACAAATCTCTGTTGGTTAATGTGACATTACATGTAGTAAATTGATCCATCGTTAATAGAAGGTTAGCTTTAAACAGTAAAGCGTTGGTTGTTTTGAAGTGTAATATACAGTAGTCAAGGCCAACTGCAATAACCTGGGTTCTAAAACTATTATCCCTCTGTAATCTTTTTCTAATAATACAAAAAACATTTCATTCATTAACGTAACTTCTCATGTTGATATCATGTAGAAACTGCCACAATAACCAATACCAACGCTGTCTCACAGTCAGTACTTTTCAAGACAGGGATACAGAAACAGTGATCTGCGATGAAGACCAAAGGAAGTGGAGCTGGTATAAATAGGGACAGAGCAACGTGAGGTGGAAACAGCAGGAGCACAGGTGACTACAGGGGAAACTAGCAGGGGGGGGGGGGGACAATCACACAGGCTGGGAAAACAGAAAAGGCAGGAAGTCACGAGGAGTCAACTTCAAAATAAAAGCAGGAAACGCTAAACCTGGATGAAAAACATGAAACGAGAAGAAAACAAACAGAGGAGCCCAAAACACAGTCCAGTCTGATCACAGAAAGTCAGAGGACATGGGCCATGTGTTTGTGTGTCTTTATTTAGCCAATCGCGCCCAACTTCCCATTAACCTTGAGCACATGTAAGACAGGAAGGTGTGAATGGCCGGGAGAGTAAGAGAAAGACGGAGAGAGCAAGTGAGGGAACACAACATTGTAATTACCGGCTACATGCTGGCTTGCAATCATAGCCTCTCTCCTCCTCGCTTGTGTTTCCTCCCTCGCTCCTCCCTCCATCCTCCTCATCTCCCGCAGACCTCCGACATCTCTTCCCCTCCTCTCGCTCTCTCTCTTTCTCTGTCACTCTCGCGGGGGGCCCGAGCTATCTAGGTAGATGTACACTGTAGCCATCAGGCATCTACTTACACTTTTGCACAGGAAACTGCATATAGTGATGGCAGCAGAACTGGGGATAATTACAACCATCACTGTCCCCGTCTGTGGAGACAATTGCCTCTGTCCTGTGCAGGCCTTAGCAACCATAGGTATAAAGTATATAGAGCTTCCTCTGCTAATGTTAACTGGGCCCAAAAGGCATCGTTATTATGTTTATGTTGGAGAAGGAAAGGCATAATGCAATAGTTCCTGGAAGGGCTGCAAAGGACATGCTGTAAAAATGTTGCTGTAGGATGTACGATATCCTTAAAATATTGTTTACCTTTAGTTTGATATAAACTCAGATTTAGTTTCTAAAATGCACTGCTTCCTTGGCCCGCATAGCTCAGAGGGAACGCGTGTTCGAACACGTGGCCGTTCAGAGCATGTACCCATTTGGAATTGCTGCTTGCAGCGTTCTTGAGAATTGCTTGAGGAGCCTTGGGAATCCACGTAAAGAAATGGGGACAGGGAGGACCATTCAGGAGATCCCTTGAACCCAATCAAGAAGGAATCATTTCCTTTGACCTTTGCACTGGTGGCCTTGTCTAGTAGTTCAATCTCTCCCCCTGCAGTAGGCAGGGACCGGTGGCCATCGAGTGCAGGGTGTCCGCTTTTAGATTCCAGTCACCTCAAAGAATGCCATGCTGTGCAGGCATCTGCTTATGGGATCTAGTACTGGCTCCCCTAAAGAGGGAGGCCTGGTGGCCTTGAAGTAGACCCATCAGTTGAGCTTTTCTAATGATCCTGGACAGCTAAACCTCAGTGCTGAAAGCCTGATGTCTGCTTTGGTCTACATAAGTCGGGTGTACAGAGTCCCTACCCTGTGGACAGCTCAGTGGAGTCCGTCACCTCAGGCAGCCTAAAGCGTCACGAACGCAGACATTATAAACACAAAGCAGCAAGAGGTACACAAGGGTGGATCCACTGGCTGTGTTCAAATATTCATGAGTGGAGAAGCCCCCCCCCCCCCCCCCCATCCTTTACTGTTGAGTGCGAGCTGAGACAGACGGCTGGCAGGAGGAGGGTGGGACGCTGCTGTGTTTTCCACTGCAGAGTTTGGAGAAAGTGAAGGGCAAGTTTTCCTCTCTGCAGCTGCAGTGGAGGTCTGGAAACAGAAGGTCTCTGTGTGACGTCGGACAGAATCAGCGGCAGGGATTTCTTAGAGGACAGATCAGGGGATGCTGCACGGGGAACCTTGCAACAGACTGCGGTTCACCTGAGACTGTAAAGGACTTTATTTGATATAACGTGTTGGCTTTTCTTGCTTTGGTGGGCATGCTCTGTGGAAACATTGGGGGAAGAACCGCATTGTGTTGAGCTGAGCATTGTGGGGTCCCTTTAGTGGGGACATGTGCACTATGACCTCGTTAACCCAGCATTAAAGGACCATGCCAGTGATTTTCACGTTTTAACCCACATAAAATATGTAAAATGTATATTTCTGCAACTTTTGCTGCCATTTATTTCACAGTGGCGTAGCCATCCGACTCAGAGATAAACGTATCACAGGCAATCCTTCGTCTGTGAGCATTTTAGTCCTCTATTTAAGATGCAGTTGTGAGCAGGGACTGTATTGAGAACTGTTCAAGGAAAATCTGGGATTTCACAGCTGGAGATAATTGCAAGAAATTACCACAGTCACTTTTTTCCTTCAGTGACTGATTTTCCCAAACCATAACTCATAATGTGTTTTCAGAATGATCCCCGCTTGCAACCATCAGTGTCCGGCAGTAACGTGTTATTAAATAAAACATTACTGGAATTACTTTTTTTCAGTAACAAGTCATAGTGGGGATTACAATTTGAAATTAAATCATTCAATCACCACATTTCTAGGTGTGTGTGTGTGTGTGTGTGTGTGTGTGTTGGGGGCGGGAGAGGGAGGGGGTGTCTTACTTTCTGTCGTACTGGGAGTTTGATGGGAGGATTTATATCAATTTGGTCACTGACTCCAATTTTTCCCTGGCTGGCTGGTGGTAAGCCTCCGTCCAGACGTCACCAGGCTTTGTTCACAGTTGGAGTGTGTGAACCCCGCAGCTTCACAGTGGGGCTGGGACTGCTGTTGATGGTCAATGAAAGCCTCAAGCTCAAAGGCTGGTTTGTTAAACCCCAATGTCTCTTTTACTATTTCTACACGTATGAAACCCGGAGTCAAAAACACATACGTGATATTGACCATTTATGGCAAATGGCTCTGCAGTTGTATTTGGCCGAAAGGGGCTTCAAGAAGATGAAATCAATACCAAGAACACACAAGGAGGTTGTGATGGTGGAGAGAGCTGTGGCAGCACATGGAGTTGGCATGAGCGTACAAACAGCCAAAGAAAAAAAATGCAAAAAGTTCTCGAATGATGAAAGAAAAAGTAGGGGGGACAAATAATAGTGTGGGCGGGGTTGCAAGCTGCACGTTCTGCTGTTTTGTGCACAGTAAAATAAAAAAGAGGAATGGTTTGCACTTGGTGCCATGCTACGATATCATAACTTGAGTTGACAGAATCTGGAATACAATATACATACAATATTACAATTTATGGATATTTTGGATACACTATTTCTTTTTTGAACAGTTTAAAGTGTAGGGCCACTGACAGAGCTGCCGTTTTTGACGAGTTGGGGTTGTGAACGTGCTGCACAAAGGACATTTTGTATTTTATGTCCTGAGTCCTTTTACCTTTGGATCGTGGAATCTGTCCCTCCTACCGTGCTTCATGCCTTCTCTCCTCTCTTCTCCCTTTAATCCCTCACGCTGTGTTTCTTCCTCCATTCTGTATTTCTGTCTGTCCTGCGTATGAGCTCTCTATCCCTCCCTCCTCATCCTCTCTGTTTCGTCTCCTTGCTCACAATTCCAACAGGATTGCTCCTATAGTGGCTTGATTTCCAACCATAGTCACATTCCCATTCAACTAAACAGCGTTCTAAATTATGTTTTGAGCGCATATCCTACCGGATTACGGTCGCCAAAAAACAAAAAAATGCAGCAAAACTACTTGGTAATCTTTGCAAAACATCACGCTCTGTCTGAAAACAGGTTTGTTCCAGAGTCAATGGAGAGTAGGCTTTGATCTTAATCGAGCACACACACACACACATACACACACACACACACACACACACACACACAGGAGAGCAGTTAAGGAAACCAGCACAGGCATCCGTCAATGGAAGCCATATCATGTTTAAACAAATAGAGAATGTGGGCTTCTGTCAGGGAAGAGTGTCCGAGTCACACTCCTGTGTGTGCGTGTGCGCGCGTGTGTGTGTGTGTGTGCTGGGCCAGCAGGCAGACAGGGGACCCCATTGGCCGACTCTCGGCAGACATCTGACGAGGCATTCTGTCAGAGCGCGTTCACACGCCGTAGGTCACCTCATTTCCTCCAACACACGCGTACAAGACACACACACACAACCCCCCCCCCCCCCCCCCCCCACACACACACACACACACACACACACACACAGAAAGGAGAACATGCCAACACACACAAGGGGAACATAAATCATTGTCAGAGTTAGCATTATTCAGCAGCTGGTTGCTTCTTAGCAAATGGCACAGCGGTGGAACGTTTGTTGTTATTTACACTTCACTGCTTGTTCACTTTTGTTATTGATTTTCCAACGAGACCCAGAAGCCCAACGCTGACTTACAGCAGATTTTGCGCCGCATGCAAAAACTATCCTCTCCTTGAAATGACTTCAGTTCAGTCCAACTTCCTCCAGGGGAAAAACATGTGAGTGCATCTGTTTTCCCAAGCACATGAAGACTACACACATTCAGCAGACAAAAGAAAAGAGAGAAAACAGCTGTTACTTAAAAAAACAAAACAATGCCCCCTTTTGCGAAACTCCTCACACAACTCTTCTCCAAAGCATTTAAATCTGCTATGAAGCCAAAACGTGTCTCACAAACAAGGTCTCCACAATAGTTGAAGCTAACTCGACCCCGTGCACAACAAATCTGTGCCTTACAGGACAATCCAGGTATATTAACAGTTGGGTCTCATTTCCGTGGTTTCCGTGGAACCAGAACCAGCTGAACCAGAACGTTCTGAATACCAACCATTACCTTCAGGACATTGGTAACATTTGGCATGTTTTCCTCTCTCGTCTTTGTTGTGTCACTGTAATGTCTGTTGGTCAAGTATTGATTTAAGCAGTTGTGTGCGGCACTGATGCCTGAGCAAAATGTCTCCCCTGGGGACAATGATGTACGTCTTATAATAAGTCGGTCAGTTAACTGTAAACTTTATAATCTACGGTTTGGTCATTTATTTTGCTGTTTGTCTTATACAGAAATATTTGGTTAAAGCCAAAGCTGGAAGTAAAGAATTAGGTCTGCTTTGTTTTGAGTCAGCACGTTGTTTGCTAGCCAAAATTAGCATCACAGTTATTATCACAGTTAACATGAATTTTGGATGCAAGCTAGCTAACTAGCACTAGCATTAGCTGTTAACTTAGCATATGCTATGCTTACAAAAAACAAGATGGCGATAACCAAAATACTAAACTCAAGGCTTCAAAACGTCAGTCCACAAACATCAAGTCCACTTCTTACATACAGTCCTTGCAACTTCAAGGCCAATAGTTCCTTGGCCATGATTGTATATACTTATTGGGGAGATTGGAAAATCAGCTACAACCATCCCTACATGACATGGATGTGGGTGTATTGGGCATCACTGACATAATAATAATAAGCATTTCGACTTCATTTATACAGCACTTTTCAAAATAAAGGTTACAAAGTGCTTTATAAGATAGAAATGGCAGACAAACAAAGTGTTAGCATTGATTTTTCAGTTTGAACATCGGGGACTCGCCTCTGCACACATCAGGGTGAATGCACTCATGTTCCTCCAAGATATGATGCTGTCAAATTTATGGACGTGTGATGTAAGGTTGCAAAATGCGATATGTGTGGTGGGAGATGAAGGTTTGACTGTGTGTATTTAATTCAAATGTGTGGGATGCCACCTCCAGCACTGTAGTCATTTGTAAAATAAGTTATAGCTGAGCTGTGTATGTGTTCATACAAGTGGGTGGTAGCAGTATTCTCTCGTGTTTGTACTGTTTAAGTTCATTTTTGACTTTGTGTGTTTGATGTGGGTAGGTAGTTTGTGTGTGTGTGTGTCTACATACTTTTTGCAAAAGTTAAGTTCGGGAGACTCGCTACTTATCTTGAGCGTGCTTATTTTTACTTCTGGATACACTGTCAATCCTGTCAACTGTCTCTTGGTGCTCCTCCATTTCACCCTTAACCAATGAGGTTTCTAAGTGATATACAGCCTCAAGTCCTGCTCGCTGAGCTCCACAGGAAGCCCTGCTGCAGGTCACTTCTAGCCCATGTGAAGATGCAACTCCAGGAGGGATATTTCATCAAAAGACCTATTTTCTATTTTTTTTTCACAGTGCTACCACCCAATCTCACTGTGAATAAAGTAATCTCTGAATGGGAGCGGATGCATACACATGACTGCGTGTGAATGCGTGTGAATGGGTGAATGATGACATGTTGTGTTAAAGTGCTTTGAGTGGTCGTAGCACTAGAAACGATCTGTTCAATGTACAGTACATTTACCGTTTGATTGTCAAAATATATACTGTAATAATAACCTTATAGTAATGTGTAGCTACATTAAACTGTGAATGCAATGTTCATGCTGCTTAATGAGGGGTTAAACTAACAGTTTTTTTTATTGTAAACTTCCAATTTTCTCCAGCAGCAGTCTATGTTTTCTTTGTTTACCTCAAAACAATCAACTATTGATACGTATACAGTATCATTACAGTGACATATCTGTAACATATCCTTCCTTCCATCCATATTTTTGGTTACCTTATTTTTGATATTCTTATATGCTACTGTTTTCATTTGTAAATATCCATTCACTCATCCATTCATCCTCATTTATTGCACTGTGTCAACTGTTAAATGTGTATTGTTAAATGTTAAATGTATGCACCTTCCCGCCAGGACAAATTCCTTGTATGTGTAAACATATATGGCAATAAATGGTTCTGATTCTGATTCTGATTCTGATCCAGTCATAGACTATAGTGTTATTATTGTATTATTCTCTCGTCTTTTGGGAGCTTACAACTAAAGACATGAGACTGTGTGGTGACCACAGTTAGATGAGAAGCCAGCAGCTGCTCTTCCTCCTCTTATGATGATGTGGGGTGTGTTGGGGTCCATCGCTTCAGACAGGGTGCAGGCAGACACTGACCCAAGGGCTGTTGAAGATTTAGCTCACCCTTAACTCATACCCTGACCCTTGTGAGAGAAAGATTTTAAAAGATGATTACCAAAATGAAAGCAGCTGTAGTACGGGTCAAACAACAAAAACGACTGGATCCTACACTTGCCATAACACTTGCAACTCAGTATCATCTTTCACAAAGGCATATAATAGCCTGGTAAGTATACTCACTATTGAATTGACTTTGGTATGTACAATTTGTTTGGGAGCCTATTTAAGAGTTTGAGTTAAAACTGTTTTGTTTTCAGTAAATTCTATTATCCAGTTAAATGAAACTCCAGTACACTCATATGATATTATGCATAAGCTCTATCTCAATGCCTCTGTGCACGGTAAACTGCTCCCCCACAGGTCAGGGAGATTTGTGCTTCTCTTTTGACTTGTGTGAATTATGTATTTCCTGGATTACACGATTAGTTAATAGCAAGGTCATAGTTCAAACATATACTAGAATGGAAAAAGGCTGTATGCCATTGTGGGAAAAAAGGTAAGCATCTTTGCACACACACATACACACACACACACACACACACACACACACACACACACACACACATATAAACACACACACACACACACACACACTCAAGAGCCAGTATCTTGGCAACAGTAGTGGTCATGTCATTGGCAGGGGTGCCAGACGGCTGCAGGGACAGACGAGTCAGTCACACACATACACACACACACACACACACACACACACACACACACACACACACACACACACACACACACCCAAACACATACACACACTTGGCACTTAATCCTGACTGGGGTCAGAGAGCGCTCACCAGGAAAATGTGTGTGTGTGTGTGTGTACAACATCTACAGTATTTATAGATAGGAAGAAGGAGTCTGAGGGCGCAGGGGTTGCATGAGGGGAGAGATTAGATAGGGCTGGTATAGATAGAAAGATGGAAAGAGATAGATAGATAGATAGATAGATAGATAGATAGATAGATAGATAGATAGATAGATAGATAGATAGATAGATAGATAGATAGATAGATAGATAGATAGATAGATAGATAGATAGATAGATAGATAGATAGATAGATAGATAGATAGATAGATAGATAGATAGATAGATAGATAGATAGATAGATGACTTGGTCCGGCCTGCACTCTTCACAGCTGCACAGTTACTGTGGCTGCCTCTCACAATACTCTGAAGTGAAACCATGAACAGTCTGGAGGGATCTCATAACAAGACCAAGACTTTAAGATTAGGACAATATGTCTGTGACGCATGAGGAAACGGAAAACCTGCCAAGGATTAAAGGAGATTTTGGAGAATTTCAAATCCCCTCCCAAAGAGAGATGGAAAAGTTTAAATGAGGAAGAAAAATAAAAAATAAAAGTCTGAATTTGTTTGCCATTAAAATGTGGGGAAACACATGGTTGTATCAATTGACATTTGCACACGTGTGTGTTTTGTGGAGGCGTACCTGTGTATGTGTGTGTGTGTGTGTGTGTGTGTGTTTACGAGCCCATTGCTGCAGAAACACAGGTGTAAACACGCGTACTCGTAATTCACAGCAGTTAACCAATTTTTTTTCCATCTGTTTGCAGGGAGAGCCAAACAGGGTATTAAAGTGTACACATGGACCCTCGCAGACACACACTCCCATACACACACACACAAACACACACAGACACACACACACACACACACCAGCAGAGGGTCAGTTAGAGACAGCTCCACACACACTTCTTGAAGGGCAGCCAAACCACATAGAAAGGCTGCACGGTGGCAGCTGGATCAGGGTTATGGGATGTGTGTGTGTGTGTGTGTGTGTGTGTGTGTGTGCGTGTGTGATTTGTGTGTGTGTGAGGATGCCAGCAACCAAACCAGGGCAAAGCTATTAATACATTGCATTGCGGATGGAGTCTTATCCAGCATCGATGGCCTCAAGCCCCCTAACAACCCCCCATCACACACACACACACACACACACACACACACACTGCATTGCAAGTCCCCCCACACACTGATCCGTGTGAGGGTTCCACATCCGAGTCCAGAACGATACTGTATATTTTCCACGTCGGTGCGTCTGGGCCACGTCCAAGCGTCAAAATGGGAAAGATGTGAGCTTCTGGCGAGGGACACTCACGGTGGATTGTAACACTTAACTGTTTGCTAATTAAGCAAGCTGCACAGTTTGATAGCTCTGGAGGATGGCAGGCGGGGGTTGATGTGTTACGCCGATTATTCTTACAGCTTATTTGCTCCACTTTCACCTTGTTCTGTAGCACCCCTGGATGTCAGCGACGCTGACAGGGCAAGCCGCATGATGGTGAAGCTCTATATATGGAATGCTGAAAATGACAGGAGATATGACACGCAGTAAGATGTCTCTCAAGCGAAGGCCTCCGGAGCAGATCAGTGCTGCTTGGCATGAACAGTATTGCTTCTTAACATATTTCTCTAATTTGTGTTTTGATGAAGGTTGTGGGAAGCAACATACCAACATACAGTATCCTACGTTCAAGTGATAAAGAACCTTTAGAAGGCTTATTATGACAGGTCCATGGGAGCAAAGGTCAGCTATAGATCTATGCTAACTTGAAGATACTCCATTGCAAGGAAAAGTTTTTTTTAAGGATTTGATAACATTGTATTGTATTATTATAAAACAAAATCAGTCACATATTATAAGCAGCAATTTGATGCTGCAGCTGAATGGCGTAGAACGGCGGTCCCCGACTACCGGGTCCTTTGGCCGCGCAGAAAGAGTGAATGAAAAAAGTATTTGATTGATTATCACGGTCTGAAATATGTTTTATTTTGAAAAATGACTGGATAGATCCATTTGTGCGTGTGTCTCTTGACACATGTCAAGACACTCGTCTCGGTCACGTGATACGTTACCCCGAAAATTAACAAGCTAGCAAAAATGAGTAAAAAAACAAACGTCTCTTGAGACCTTCTTTGGAAAGGGGAAAGGCCCAATGAGGAGACAGAAGAAGAGCCTACGACTTCCAAGAAAAAGAATGCTGCATTAGAAAGACAATATCAGGAGTCCTGTCGGTTTACCGCTGCAGGTGAATGTCACAAGCCCGCTCTGCATAATATGTAATGAATGGTGAGTTGTATTTTTTAGGTACTTAATATTTGTTTTCATGCCAGTCGATATTGATCCCCCACATCATGAAGGCCGGTCCGTTCAAATATTGCGATATACAAGATATACTGGGTCGAACCTTTAGGCTGAAATTACATTCATTTGATGAACCCTTATTTTTAAATGTGGTAAACCTACCAACCATATAAAAAAACATTCTTCAATAAACAAAGAGGAATAAATATTGGTATCAAGTGCATGCACAGTAAGGTCAGTACTTGAAATGTATTGTGTTACCACTGTTAACGTGCGGTGGCTTCTCTGTAGGTTAATCACAAGCCGTATGATCCGGCAGTCTGCTCTGCCACGATACTGCGTCTACATTATGGGCTGTCAGTTGTTAGTGCATGTGCTAATTGGTGATGACAGTTCGTCTGGGAGGCCCCGGCGCAGTGTGATCGGCCAGGCATGTCTGCTCTATGCAGCACCGTGTACACACACACACACACACACACACACACACACACACACACACACACACACACACACACACACACACATATACATTTGGCTGCGGTAGGAGGATCAGCAGAGCCTAGGGTGTCTGTGATGGATGTTATGGTGTGTGTGTGTGTGTGTGTGTGTGTTGTACGTGCTTAAATTGGAGGATTAATCTGCTCCTGTGTTAATGTTA
Organism: Cottus gobio; assembly: GCA_023566465.1. Taxonomy (NCBI): domain Eukaryota; kingdom Metazoa; phylum Chordata; class Actinopteri; order Perciformes; family Cottidae; genus Cottus; species Cottus gobio. The sequence continues at coordinate 20,619,343 of CM042228.1, read as the reverse complement.
CTGCATGCTTGTATGAGCGTGAATTCAAGGTGTGCACCAGGTGGAGAAGGCCAAGGCGACAGGTTGGATGTTGAAGCTGTGGCGTTGGCGGCCGCTGGAGAGCCAGTCTCACCTTCAGCTTCACTGCCCACTTGGGTGGTGGTGGTGGTGGTGGAGGGGGAGATTAGCTAGATAAATGGCCTCTCCCTCGCTCCACTCCTCCCTCTGCTTGCTCGCTCTCGCTCTACCCATTTTGAGAAGGTCGGAGAGTCAGAGGGAGGGGAGGTGTGCACACTTTGTCCTCAATAAGGTGTCCTGTTTAGTGCGCAACACAGAGAGCACTACAGCAGAGCCCTGAATGCAACCTGTCCCAACAAACCGCTTCACTGCCGAGTGCTGAAAGGATGATTACACACATTTTCAGCTCGAGCCTTGTTTCAATAGTTGTTGCAGACATGGACGATAGCTAAACCTCTTTAAATAGAACATAAACATTTTGTGTACATGAACTATTATTATTATTATTATTATTAAGGGAGACAGAGGAATACACTACACTTATTGCATTAACTATCATTCAGGGAGGCAGAGGATTAAACTACAATTATTACATAAAACCTTTATCATTAAAGTTCCTGTGACAGACAACCAGCAGCAGTGCCCTTGAGCAAGACATCAAGTTCCTGTAAGAGGAAAAATAAGCCCACAGCTAAAACCAGTAATGTGTGGGTGCTTTGTGGAGCTTTGTGCCACCTATGAAGAAAGATGTATTACGTTCAGATGAAAACATATAAAGTGGTATTTCCATATTAAATGCTCTAAGTAAGAAATATCCTATACAATTCAATGGGTAAAGCACAACATTACTGCCACCATTAGAAGTCCCACTGTGGCAAGCCATGCCACTAATGAATGTGTGGATGCTCTCAATGGGCACCAAATGGCAAAGGTGTTAAATTTTGTCGGGGTTCTCCTACTTGTTAGTTGGTGAAATATAAACTACTTCCACAAAACCACAGAAACAAATCAGTCAAAGTAAATGCTGCAGATAGGAGAGCCCCTGATCCTTCTACAATATGAGGCGACTTGTCTCCTTAAAAGTCCCAGTGTTTGCAGGTCAGCCCCGGCTTTGCTTCTCACCAGGTTCCACATGCGAAGTGAAGCTTCCGTGGGTTTTGTTTATACCCTCATTTATTTGCTTGTTTGTTCGCTTGCTCTGCTCTGCAGCTGAGCTAACAAGGCGCCATTTTGCCCGGGCCGCTTGTATGGTCCAATTAAAGGGTGTGATCAGCCAGAACGCTTTAATGATGGTTGTGGTGCTGGAGTTGACCGGCTTACAAAGGGAGACGGAGAGAGGGAGAGGGAGCGAGAGCGAGATGGCATGCTGTGTGGTGGTGTCTGCAGCATACCAGTGTTGTGGCTCAGTGCCTCCACTGCAGACAGCAGACAGGGTAAAATTAGCCTTCCTCTCCCTTTGTCAGGAGGAAGGTAAAGGCCAGCCAGCTGTAGGAGCTGCCTGAAAACCATTGTTACCGTCCTAAGCTTGGCTTCTGGCTGACTTTCTTTTATTATTGTTTTTGAGGGAAGTGAATATTAGTATACACAGCTTGCTCACTGTACAAAAGTGATAAATATCTTCTATGTATGTCTATCTATCATCATATATCTATGATGGTAAGAAGTGCCAGGGGGCATGGAGATCAATAAAGGGCGAAACAAACCAGCCATGCCACGTCGCCTCATGTCACATGATGTCATCTGATTATCGCATAGCAATCCCCTGGGCATGCTCAATGTATTTGGGATGAGTTACTCAAAGAGGCAAACATGATAAGAAATGTTTGCTTTTCAAGACGTGCATCAACACATGAAGAGGACTACATTCATGCTAGCAACTCTGTGTGGCTGTGAGGACAGTAGTGCTTACAGCTCAATGCTAAGCTTGGACGGGCTGTGCATAGTGCATGTGCTTGCGATATGCTTAGCTGTCGCCATGTTGAGAGCCGTATGAAGGCTAAAGATAGCCGATGAATTTTGTATTGAGCAGCCTGAACATATTGTGTATTTACTGACTCATTTGGATAGCTGAATTCACTTCACATGGTCCATGGATGACGTACCGCCAATATTTAAGACAGTATAATTTTGGCGAGCACTAGAGTTTGACACGCAAATTCACAGTGTTGAGCATGGACACCCACACTGGACCCACTCCAGTTTGCCTACCGCAGCAATAGGAGCATAGACGATGCAGTCTCCTCAGCACTGCACTCTGTGCTCACACACCTGGACAACACCGACACCTACGCGCGATTGCTGTTTGCTGACTTCAGCTCGGCTTTCAACACTGTCATCCCCTCCAAGTTAATCACTAAACTTGGAGACCTGGGCACCAACACCTCCCTCTGCAACTGGATTTTGGACTTTCTGACTAACAGACCTCAACATGTTAGGTCAGGCCATACCTGCTCCACCACCATCTCACTCAGCACCGGTGTGCCACAGGGCTGTGTACTCAGCCCATTCCTCTACTCCCTCTTCACCTACGACTGCAGACCTATGCATGGATCCAACTCCATCATCAAGTTCGCAGACGACACCACGGTGATTGGTCTCATCAGCAACAACGATGAGACAGCCTACAGGGAAGAGGTACAGCACCTGGCCACATGGTGCGCCGAAAATAACCTGCTCCTGAACACCAGCAAAACCAAGGAGCTCATCGTGGACTTCAGGAAGGAGAAAAGAAGCAAGCATGCGCCCATCTACATCAATGGGATGGATGCTGAGCGTGTCTCCAGCTTCAAGTTCCTGGGGACCCACATCTCGGAAGACCTGTCTTGGACCACCAACACCTCCAGCCTTGTCAAGAAAGCTCACCAGCGCCTCTTCTTCTTGAGGACACTGAAGAAAAACCATCTGTCTTCAGCCATCCTGGTGAACTTTTACCGCTGTGTGATCGAGAGCATCCTAACCAACTGTGTCACAGTCTGGTATGGGAGCTGCTCTGTTGCGGAGCGCAAGGGACTGCAGCGGGTGGTGAAAACTGCCCAACGCATCACAGGAACTCCACTTCCGGCCATTGAGGAAATCCAGAGGAAACGCTGTCTGCGTCGAGCTCGCAGCATTCTCAAGGACGCCTCCCACCCTGCACACAGACTGTTTTCCCTCCTGCCCTCAGGCAGACGGTTCAGATGCTTCCGGACAAGGACCAGCAGACTGAGGAACAGTTTCTTCCCCAGAGCTGTTTCCTTATTGAACTCTGCCCCATGCTGACACCCCCCCTACTCCCCAACCACCTCCACCCACAAACCCATCTCCTCGTCATCTCCCCCCACTGACCAAAGACTCTACACCTGCACTCAAACACTTTTGAACTGTCTGCACTAAAAACTGAGCATTGCACTAGTCTAGTAACGTTAGGCAGCTACTGTTTATTATTATTATGCACTATTTAACGTTCACTCAATCTGTATTACTTAACTTATCATATGCCCATTTGCCTTTTGTAAATTATGTTTATAGTTCCTGCTTATAGTCTACCTACATTTAATGCACAAATCAACCTGTATAACATGTACATATTACCGCAATCAATCTGTATATCCCGTACCTATATCACTAACTTATTATCTGTAAAATACTTATTATTATCTGTATATTGGTATTTACTGCTATTGCACTTCTGGTTGGATGCTAAACTGCATTTCGTTGCTCTGTACTTGTACATGTGTAATGACAATAAAGTTGAATCTAATCTAATCTAATCTTATGTGGTATAGAGGGAATCAGAGGAAGCGACTTCTACAGCCCTTCAGCATCACATTTTGCAATTTTTACATATGGCACTTTCTGGTGTGACTTTTGCATACGTGATTTTCCTGGTGGGAGCATGTTGCTTTAGGACGCAGTTTGATTTGATCAAAACATTCATGAAACACGTCTTATAAGTACTGGTTGTACACCATACTATGAGGACCCATTTTACATCTCTGGAAAGTTATCACAGTGACAAGGGCTTTATCCTCCGTCTCCACAATCGCAATGTGAATAATAGGATCACCCCGTTGGGGCTACAAAGTACTGTTATCTGCCAGTAAAGTTGAATTTGATCCTGCACTTTCTTTTTCCTTTAAAAATGATTCAAACAGGATTTCAGGTTGTTCCTAAAACAATCATCGGGTGTGTATAAGACCACAATTACCCCGCCTTCCGGCTCAGCTCCTTCTTCACCAAGACGGCCCGGTGCAACGCCTGCTTTACTGCTGCAGCCGCACCGATACGCCTGTCGAGCTCCCGCTCCATTTTACCCTCACTCGTGAACAAGACCCCGAGATACTTGAACTCCTTCGCTTGTGGTAGGCACTCTGTCCCCACCCGGAGGGAGCAATCCACCGGTTTCCGGCAGAGCACCATGGCCTCAGATTTCGTGGTGCTGACTCTCATCCCCGCCGCTTCACACTCTGGAGGTCATGGTCCGAGGAGGCAAACAGGACCACATCATCTGCAAACAGCAGAGAGGCTATCCTGAGATCCCCGAACCTGACATTCTCCGCCCCACGGCTGCGCCTAGATATCCTGTCCATGAAAGTCACGAACAGGACCGGTGATAAAGGGCAGCCCTGGCGGAGGCCAACACCCACCGGGAACGTGTCGGACTTACTGCCGAGGATACGAACACAGCTCCTACTGCAGGCGTACAGAGACCGGATGGCCCGTTGCAACGGGTCCGGCACACCATACTCCCGCAGCACCCCCCACAAAAAGCCCTGAGGGACCTCCACAAAGCACATGTAGACTGGTTGGGCAAACTCCCAGGACCCCTCCAGTATCCCTGCAAGGGTAAAGAGCTGGTCCACTGTTCCACGACCAGGACGAAACCCGCACTGTTCTTCTTGAATCTGAGGTTCGACAAACGGTCGGAGCCTCCGTTCCAGCACCCTGGCATAAGCTTTTCCCGGGAGGCTGAGTAGTGTGATACCCCGATAGTTCGAGCACACTCTCCGGTCCCCCTTCTTGAAGATGGGAACCACCACTCTGGTCTGCCAGTCCAAGGGCACTGTTCCCGACCCCCATGCGACATTGAAGAGGCGTGTGAGGCAAGACAGCCCAACAAAGTCCAGCGCCTTCAGCATCTCAGGGCGGATTTCATCCACCCCCGGCGCCTTGCCACCAAGGAGCTTTTTGACTACCTTAGTGGCCTCTGCCAGGGATATGGGTTCATCCACCCGCAAGTCTTCAGGCGCTGCCCGCTGTTCAGGGGACATGTTGACCGGGTTTAGGAGTTCCTCAAAGTGGTCTTTCTACTGCCCGACGATATCCTCCGGCTTCCCCGCCATCTGATCCAACTCACCACCAGGTGGTGATCAGTTGACAGCTCTGCTCCTCTCTTCACCCGAGTGTCCAAAACAAACGGCCGCAGATCAGATGATACGATTACAAAGTCAATCATTGATCTCCGGCCTAAGGTGTTCGGGTGCCTGGTACACTTATGAGCCACCTTATGCTCAAACATGGTGTTTGCTATGGACAAACTGTGGCTAGCACAGAAGTCCAAAAACAAAACACCGCTCGGGTTCAGATCGGGCAAGCCGTTCCTCCCAATCACCCCCCGCCAGGTCATTGCCCATGTGAGCGTTGAAGTCTCCTAGGAGAACTATGGAGTTGGCAGGCAGCGCCCTTTCCAGGACCCCTCCCACCGAGTCCGCCCAGGCCCCCTGCCCGGTCTGCATACCACCCGTCCCCGATGTCTGTCCCTGCGGATGGTGGGTCCACAGGCTGGCTGCTCAATGTTGTTTTTTCAGGCTGAGCCAGACCGGGCCCCATGGGCGAAGACACTTGCCGACGAGCTCGCCTCCCGGGTTGGCTCTGGGAGAGTGCCCCAGTTTCACTAGTTCGGGCGAGGTAGCTACAGTCTTTTGGTTGCTATTCATCAGGGTTTTTGAACCGCTCTTAGTCTGGACTCTCCCCCGAGACCTGTTTGCCTTGGGAGACCCTACTAGGGGATGATGCCCCGGACAACATAGCTCCCAGGATCATTGAGCCACTCAAACTCCTTCACCGCATTAAGGTGGCGATTCGCGATGGAGCGCATTAACTGCGTTAAGGTAGCGATTCGCAAAGGAACACTATTACACAATAAATATAAACATAAACCATAAGAATGACTCAAAGTGACTCAAAATGACCCCTGAGTTTTGAAAAAATGCTGATAGAAAAGGTTAGGAACTAGCTAGAAGGCTCAACTCAGTGGTTTTGGAAACCTTAGAGCCTACAGAGTTTGCCAATGCCATGGAGCACCCTACTGCAGTGAAACGAGGCCCGTTCAGGGACCACCGAGGACTGTGGGAACTTTCTAGTTTGAGCGGAGTTGACATGAATTCTCGACATGTCTGAACTAAAATAATAATTAAAAATACTTAACTTCACTCAAACTTCACACAGATACTCCTACAATATTGCGCTATTTTATATTTAAATAAAAAGTGTTCTTTGATATGTTTAAGATAATAAAAATTAACTTTTAATTATTTTTTGGGAGAAATATATATATATATATATTTACTGTGTACTATCATAAACCAATATACCACTAACACATATATGGCCTTATTAACTATCTTCACGAGGGTTTTCTGTATATTATAGCTTTTTGAATTTTTCAAATAGACCTTATGAATGAGGAAATAATCAGGATTTAATATAAGATAAAAAGCATTTGAAAAATGGATGGGGTGCAAAAGGTTATTAATGCTTCCCATTTATGTGATGGGGGCAAAATCCACAGCGCTCATTCTGTGTGTAAACATACGAAACACGCAAAGTTTGTCTGAAGTTATTCAGCAGTCATTAGCTGAGTATCTTGCAAATTTACATTCTTTTTTGTGAAATTTCCTGACACATGTTAAGATCCCATCCCAACACCTGTTCAATTTGAGCATATAAGCTCAGGTTCCAAATCGCTGGCCACAACTCCCGTCCCTCGTTCCTCATGTTGTCACTCTCCATCATACACGCACTGGCAAATACACACACATGTGGTGGCTCTGTGTGTGTGTTTGTTTACCCACAGCGGGTACATTACATCGGAGCGATTATGAAATGCCCTCACGAAGACATGCTTCGAGATGCACATGCGTTGTCTGAGCCCAACTGTGCGTGTGTGTGCGCGCTACTTTGTGCGTCACAGCCTGCGTGTGTGCGTTTGTGGGGCACATGTGCAAATGCCTGTATGTGTGTGTGTGTATGTGTGTGTTAGTGTGTGTGTGTGTGTGTGTGTGTGTGTGTGTGTGTGTGTGTGTGTGTGTGTGTGTGTGTGTGTGGGTGTGGGTGTGTTTCTAACATCCGACCCTTGGCTCTCAGCAGAGGCCAGCGTCTGTTGTAGAGCCCTCTAATGGCCGCCCAGCTGGAGTCAGGCACACACAAGGGCAGCCAAGGTCATAGCACCGCCTCCCAGGACCCCATCATTTGGCAGAACCCTGCCGCCCACGGTCTGGCCTGTTCCCTTTTCCCTGTGTGCATTTGTGCGTGTGTGTGTGTGTGTGTGTGTGTGTGTGTGTGTGTGTGCCTTGAAAAGAATGAACTGGAGCACATCTCGGGTCAAGCTGTACACACTCATCCTTCACACACGCACACAGCTTAAGTTACTACTATAAGACTGTCTGAACCTAAAGACCAGTCCAAAAGCAAATTTGAATTACTCATATATGGTCTTTGATTGTGCTGTTGGTTTGATGTGCGTAAAATGTTAATGTTGTACTATTTTAACAGTCTTGTTACTTTAAATACTTTTCACTTGTCAAAGTAAAATACTTATTAAAAATGTACTCTGAGTGTACATTATTGTGTTACATTTATTGTTAAATTTAGGAGTAGGATACAGAATAGATTGCACCAAAAGTCAACTTATACTCAAGTGGAGCAACACATGACACAAGACCCCTTCTGACTAAACCAACAGGCACTCTGTCTGTATATACAGCTGATTATCAATGATATGAACATATAACTGCTTTCCTCAGTGTAGCCTCACTAGAATGAATAAAAAAAGAGACAAAACTTAAACAAAAAGTGTCCGACAATAAATAAAACGGGCCATGCACACACTGCGCTGGAAGCTTATTTTAGAGGCACCACAGAACAGAAACCATCACATCTAACCCTAACCCCTGACGTTCTCGTCGGCAAAGTTCAGCAGTGTTGCTGTTGTTCTCACCTGTCTGAACGGCACAACCAAAACACTTCTTACACATCTCAGGATCGCTTCTTGTACCAGAACAGATCATATGTTTTTGTAATTTGTGTGAACCCACCCTTTAAAAAGAGCCTTAGCCCTTCTACAACTACAAATTTGCCAGCGATGTCCTTTAACAACCTTTACCATCAGCACAGGAGGATTTGTATGCTGAATGCACAGGCCCTTTAAAGATCAATGGACAGGAACGATAGCTCTGTTATCAACCAAAGCCTCCTGTATAATGAAGTTCAAGTGCATCAGTATGTACCAACATGTAAACAGGGCTCTTGTGTTGTATAAGTGTGTTAGCTGATGTCAAAATGCATACATTAATGTACCTCTCTCTCTGTGTGTGTGTGTGTGTGTGTGTCAGGAGAAGGAGGTCATTACGTGAATTGTGTGTGGATTGAAGTTTGTCTTGATGTGTTGGGTGTGTTTTTGCCTTGAAGGAGCACATAAACAGCACACACATCTGTTCTGAAAGTACCTGAAAATCAGTTGAACATCTGTGCCTGACACATGCAACCGTTTGCCTATCTGGCTGTTATCATAATGCCTTTGTGCCAGCGCCAGCCGTAGCCAGAGTGTGGAATACAGCCCAATGTAAGTCTATGGGGAGAAGTCTTTTTGGGCCCAATGACATCACGTGGCCTGGCGCTCCTCCTGGGGGCATGGGCCTGGGTCTGCCCGTTCCATTGTGCTAAACGGGATATCTGCAAAATAGTGTGTATTTGGCGAGGGCTTTTATTGTGAAAGGGAACGGAAAAAAGTAATGCCATGTGGTCACGCTGCCTTGTCAATGTGAGGGCAAAAAGTACATTTTAAAAAATCTATATACTAAGTACTTGCTGTTTGTGTTGTGACGCTCTGCTCAAATTATTATTTTCACGCCTCTACTATGACACAAGTTCTCAGTTAGTGACCATCGTTGTACACTACTTTTCACAATGCATTGTGGGATTCTCTGAGTCCACAGAACTAAAAACTGGCAAACTCACTATACATTACATTTAGCTGACACTTTTATCCAAAGCGACTTACATGACATACGGTAGACCGTAGACACAGCAACGGTGAGCAATTAGGGTTAAGTGTCTTGCTCAAGGACACAACGTCATGGACTAGCTGAGCTGGGGATCGAACCACCGATCTTCTGATTGAAAGACAGACCTGCTAATCACTGAGCCACAGTCACCCAATAAAAGCGAGTGGTGAGAAATGTTGCCCGTAGCCAATAGTGAACTGGTTTGAATACAAAGGTTAAAGGTCACGGTGAGCTCACAAACACATGTTTTGGCCATAACTCAAGAATTCATATATCCTAATTCTAACAACTTCACACAAATGTCTTATAGGATAAAATTAGGAAGAGATGACATTTTAGACAGACGTGGACATAAAATGATTGACGAGGCTGTAATTATATTTTTCTACTGTATGTAGAATGTATGTACCTGTCCCATCTCTGTGTGTGTGTATAAGAGAGAGAGAGAGTCCATGTGTGCTTGCAGGTGTGTGTGCATCTGTAGGAGTTTTGAGATTCGTTCCCTCCGCGTCTGTGTTCTGAGGGGAGAGATAAGTGGAGGCATTAGCCCATAGATCAGGAGGGGGCCCTGGGTGGGGAACCACACATGGTCAAAGTGGCAACGTCAATTCATCTTGTGTGACTGCAACGCAAGGCCAGTTTCATTTGTTCCATCACAGGAGCCTTGTGTCTACCGTTCTGTCTGGAGCTGCTGGAAAAAAATACCATCAAATAATACAAATCTATATTTTCACAACAAAATATAAAGAATGACACAGAATAAAGGTGTTGAAAAAGTTATAAATGAATTACAATTTTGAAACTATAAATAAATAAATAAAATAAAGCTTTTTAACCTTTTCTTTATACATTTGTTTTGTGTAGTATTTATTGTTAATTGTGCATTGTGTTTTAAAATGACGAATTGATGTGCACAAATCAATAGTACTCTCTGTAATTATGCCCCCTCTGGAGCAAAAAAAACACAATTTGATTGATGGATAATTTTGTGAGGTTCAGTGCAACAAAAATAAGTGCCTTGCACAAAACAATGCATCTTGTGAAATATCCACAATAAACCCTCAGTATGTTGTCACCTTAAAAACAGCAATGGCTCAAGAAATATCACAGAAATCCTGCTCTGAACATACACAGGGACACAAAGCAGCTAGAACATGCTCAAGCATTTGAAAAGACCAATAGTTGACCGACTCTGCAGTTATACTCGCGGCTGCGCTGTCTTTCATCTCATTGTTTTGGTTGCAGCTCAGTCTCAGCCCTCTCATCAACACTGTTTCCAGCTCAGAAAAAAACATACTCAACTAAATAGTTGTTGGGAGACCAAAACCAACTCAGACCTTTCTTTAGAGCCAACACAGCGTTGTGAGAAATGTCTGGCCATGTGAAACTATGCTGTCTCCAAACGGCCAAAACAATCAAAGATTACATAATTCACAAAATGTTATTGCACTTTTCTGTGAAGCTATCCCTTTCTGTTCATTTTCAAAATAAACTTCTGTCTTCACAGGAAACTACTTGGTGAGGTTTAGGCAACACAACTACTGTCTACTGTCAAGGGAGTAGGGTGTTCGGACCCAAACACAGACCACACAGGAGACAGTATTATGTAAAACAGTCTTTATTTTGACCCCAATGGAATGTGGGGAGCCCGTGGTCCGCCACAGATGGTGCGAATCCCGAAGTTTGACACCGAAGGCAGGCCAGGCAGGCAAACAGGCACTTACTTCAGACAACCCAGGCCAGCAGAATCAGGGTTGATACGGTGCCGGTGATGAGCCAGATTGGCCGCAGCTGTGCACCAATCAGGGATACGGCCATGGGAGGTGTCTGGAGGCGGGACCAAAAACACAAACACATGGCATACCAAACAAACAGGGGAATGACAGACACAAGAGGAGAGGAGATTTGGGGGAAACAGAGGTTTAACACAAAATGGGTCAGACAGGGATCCTAACTACTTGGTTAGGTTTAGGAGAAGGCCCTTGTTTGGGTTGAAATAACCTTTTTTTACACAGAGCACTAACTGACCTCCACAAGACTGGCCTCCACTTCCTTTCCCTGTTTTGTGTTTTTTTTTTGCAGCCTTTACACTTCCTGGTTCATTATTACGTGAATTATACAAATTTAAATTTGTGGGATACCTACAAATTACAGCGCACTAATTCTTCGGAGCTATACCTAGGAACGCTGTATGAGAACCGCCTGCCTGTGAACATGAGAGTAGTCCAATCTGACTATCATTTCCTTTAGAACCATCCAATCACCAAGCTGCACCATGATGGCGAGCAGACACCTGATGACCTCTTCTACAAATCCTCTTCTACAACTAATTGGCCCCTTTGCCTTCTACTGCAGTATACAGCCTTGACAGAGGTCCAGGTTAAGCCCCGAGAGTCCTCAAATCCTAGAGACGCCCCTGCGTGCCTGAGCAGGGCTGCTGTCGCTGGCTGTGCGGGACAGAATTTAAATGTACCCAATAAATATTATTAACGTTGCAAAAGGAGAGTATTCCTGGTCTAAATTACCCAGGAGACCCCTGTATTTCTACTAGATGATACAGACCGTATGCGCAGAAAGTCTACCAACACACACTGACACACGTGTCTCGTTATCGGCAACGGTGACATCATTTCGTGTTCCCGCCAGCTACTTCCAGATCTAATTCTGTACATGTGATCCCATGGTAGAGTGAAGCTACCATCTGGGTGTGTTTCTGTCACAGTCAGCACTCTCTTTCTTCCAGCCTCTGGGCTTTGAGACGCTCCTCTGTTCGTCTTTGGGCTTTCCGCCGGAGCGCACACGCACGGAGAGCACATTCTATCGCCGGCAAGCATCAAAACAGCTCTGATCAGAGAACTGTTGGCATGCAGGTGAAAGGACTGTGTGTGTGTGTGTGTGTGTGTGTGTGTGTGTGTGTGAGAGAGTGTGTGCGTGTGTCTCACCTTTTACCAGCTTACTTTGCTGTCATGTGTATGTATCTGTGTGCGTATGGGTGACTATGTGCTTTGTATGTTTGCTGATGCGTCTGTGCCTGTGGGCATCTTTGTGTGTGTGTGTATTTGTGTGTGTGTGTACCTTCTTCTCCAATTAAATCTGTATGCATGACTGTGTGCAGGCCAGTGTGTGTGTGTGTGTGTGTGTGTGTGCCCCCACTACACTGGAATGTGTGGTGTGAGAAAAGTCAACATCATCTCTAAAGTCTGCTCCGTGCTCTCTCTCTGATCTACGGACTCTTCCTGTATTTCTAGCCTGGCCGCTGGCTGTGTGAATAAATGCCAGGCTCACATTCTGTATATGCCCTTTAACAAACCCCCGTAGAGGCCTGTGACTCAGGGGATTCTTCATCTATCGTCATTTTTAGTTATTTATTTATTGTGGTAATCACACTTACTAATGAGACTAATTAGTCTTCTTTTTTAAGTTCTACATTTTAGGTATGCATTTTGCCATGTAACTTTTGTCTCTGAATCTCTGAATAAAATATTGATATAAACTTAAAATACAAATGACAAATAAATGTCACATATGTCGCCATATATATATATATTTTTAATAGTTTATTTGTTTATTGTGTCTTTCACTTAGGAGACCAATGTTGAGTTGTATTTTTGTTTTGTAATTTACTAAAATCAGTGTCTACATGTTACAAGCAGAAACTATGCATTAGCTGCAAAGAAGGAGTTTTTTTTGAAGACCCTATGTAACAAGTGGAAACTGACATGTTGTCCATGACACTTCCAAAACTCTCGAGCGGGACGTGGAGCGTCATAGTTGGAAGTGTAGAGCCACTGACCAACTTGCAGAGTTGTGATTGATAATGTTTCGCCTTTACGGTTCAAAAATTGTGTTTGTTTTGTTTGTGAATAGCCTCTATCTAATGCTAACCCAAGATTATGCTTATGTAGCAAAGTATATATATATATATTAAAAAAAAAAGAAAAATACATAGACACTTTTGCAAAGCCATTGTCATTGAGATGAGACACACATATTGTTATCGTGAAAATATTGTGAAAGCAGTTCACCCCGAAGCATTATGGCTGATTCTGTTAATGAGTGCTTGAGTTCTTACCTCCATAACTAAGCAGTTGTATTTTTTGACACAGCGTTGTAGATGACCACTTAAATTGCACTTAGCATCAGCTGATTGACAGCCACTGTTTCATTCATGCCTCACAATCACAGACCCATTCACCAGCCCTGCAGATATCAGCTGACTAGCAGCGTCCAATCATGTTGAGTGTACAGCACAGCCATTATAACCTCACACTCCCCTGTTGTACAATCACGCTAATCCCGTTCTCGCTGCCGCAGCTCCATCCACAACGCCAGCCTCCTCCTTATGTTCCAAGCTTTTGGTATTGTTGTCTTTTATAATATTTATTCTTCATGTATGTGTTTGTTAGGGGGATTAGTTCTCCCAGCACAATCCTGGCTGCTGCTCAGATTATGTGCGAGCTCCTCATAGAGCGAAGGCTTTTATGCCAAAATCTTATTGTTAAACAATAAATGAAAAAACAGGAGAAAAAATGATATATACGTTTGATGGAGTGCGAGAGTAAGTAAGACGTGTCTCTTTTAGTCACAAGGTTCCATTTAATAAAGATGTTGCTCAGAATGAGTTCTACATTTACTGTTGTACACTAAAGCTGTGTGTCTTTCTTACTGTCGCCAGTCTTTTCCACCTTCTCCGACGTGATCTCATGGGAAGACCTATAGCTGGCTTTAAAGGACACGACGTGTGTCATTTTAACACATTTTAAGCTTTCAGCGGGTCTTTTAATGCTCCATTCTCAATCCCAACTCGTCACCTGGCTATGTTTAGGAGAGGTTCATGGTTTGTGATCAAATATTTACGTCTGTAATATAAAGTTACACCTCAGTATCTTCTGTGAAAAAAGTGTATTGGCTTTGTGTACAGGGACACTAACAGTGTCAATGGGCAGTCTATTAGGACACCTTTTGGTGGGGGTTGGTGTTGTGAATGAAACTCTGGAACAAGTGACACAGTATTGAGGCGGTAGGGCAGAAGAATGGGTCCAACCAACACAGGGTTTTCAACCACAAGACCATGTTGCGTAACCCAAACTGTGGTTGTGAAGAGACGTGTTCGCTTTCCTAAACCTAACTAAGGGCTTTTGTTGCCTAAACCTAATAGTACGTAGTTATTTTAAGCCCAAGCATGATGCTTCTACTTAACCTAAGTGGTTTTATTTGGCTGAGCCTAACTTTGTTTTTTAAGCGTAATGTTGTCCCAAAAAAAACAAAAGATTGCATTTCATGACTATTTCTGCCGTGATACTATCACGTTTAGTTTCACACTAGAAGGTGACATGGGAGGGCTGGTTTTATTTCTATCCAGGAACTATAACTGGCAGTCTACGCAAACTTTCATAAAAAAATATGAAACGTGGTGCACTTAGACGTGGTGCACTTAAAGTATAGTAGTATAATTTTTACTGATGCACTCGTGGTGAATTATGACCACTGTGTGATGCATAAAACTGACCTCAAGAGTTCATTGTTTCTGAAATATGGAATCAAATGTTAAATTATTACAGATATTACAGAATAACTTGGAAAAATGTCATTGACACGAAGCACAAAAGAGAGACTTTTCTTTCGTGGTGTGATGGAAATGTTTTTCTCTGAATGTTAGAATCAAGCAAATCCTACAGTATGTCATATGCCATGTCATAAATGTCCTTCTCTCTTCCTGTTTCTTTGTGGTGTGCTTCCACACAAAGCACATCCGACGAAAAAAAAGATCAGAAACATAATTTCACACACACACACACACCTGTTTAACATTCCTGCCGAGACCTGTCTCTTTGTGCCGCGGTGCTGGCCTTGATCAGGCTGCTATTCATGTGACTACCACTCTATTGTATCGGCCCGCTTTTCTGCTGTGCTGGGGGACTCCAAAGCTGTGGACTCTCCACTCATCCATTGTGACTAACACACCTAAAGCTACTGGGGTGTCTGCACAATTTGGGGTGGCAGTGTAGGATGTCACAGATGCACCGAAAAAAAGCAAAAAGCAACTTTAACATTGTATTCTCTCTCTCTTCCACACACACACACACACACACTTCCACAGTGTCCCAGTGTCCTTCAGACAGCATCGGTGTAACCCGCTTCCGTCCCCTGGGCCCGGCCCGGTGAGGCGGTAACAGAGCACCATGAAATGAGTGTGTAACCACCTCCTCTGCTGGTCCGCGGTCAGACAGCTCAGTCACACAGCAGCAGAATTACTGACAATGGACATCAGCTGACTAGACTACTGATGCATGCACCGCTCACCTCTCCCATTTATCACTTCTCCACTAATGCAGTAAAGACTTTTTAATGGACGGACAAATCAAGAAGGGTGAAGAAATCAAAATGTCACCGTAAGGTAAAGGATAATCTTGGTTTGTTACAACTAGGATTTCATTTATGTGGTTTTGTGAAAGTAAAAGTACTCGGCATGCAGCAGAATGGCTGTGTCAGTGTTACCTCAGTGAATAACGTACAATATTTTCAGAATATTATTCAAACTGATATTCAAAGATACGCGCACACTTACATCTATGCAGAGAAAATAATCTTTATCAGAGCATACATGTGGTAAGATGTATGCTCTGATGAAGTCAAAGTTGTTCCATAAAAGCATAGTGCGTCAAAGTGCAAGGACTTCGACTGGAGCTCTTTTGATTATACCTATATAATGCTCTTCTGCCATACTCCACTGTAATGGCACCTGCTGGACAATCAGCACCACCACCTGTTTTGATTCAAATTCAACCTAAATTTGGATGGAAACCTATTGTATCGATCATCTGTGTTTCCTGACACATCTGCCGCTATCATTCTGGAGTAACTCTACTTCTTTAAGTCGTATTCCATTGGCTCTCCCGGCAAAGGTAAGTTATGAAAATGATTTGGTTTTGGTCCTCCGAATCAACCTGTGTGATCATCTGACTACTTGTGTTGTAATACAACTCTTAGTTGTATTAAACCGTAATTATCCTTCAAGAGACCACGGAATGTCTCTCAGCTCAGTCTTTGTTTAAAGAACTGGCCCGAAGGTTGAAACACCCCAGTGAAGTGGAGCTAACCTGCTTTCATTAACTTCCCATAAGGCTGCTAAAGGAAGAGCTGACTGTATACTTCCCTAGAGCCGCAATTAAAAAAGAGTATTTGGCCCCTGCTATTTTAAGAAGGATTGGGCTATGAGGGAGAGTGTCATTTTTAAGTCTGCTCAGGATTTTTAAAAGTAGGTGTTTTCTTGGCATACAAAGAGGGCTATCGCCAAATGTATTACTTCAACTGAAGGGGATTTGAGGACTAGAACTTTAACTGAACTCACACAGATTCACATTATCTTGCTGCAAAAGGCTCTTATAGAAAAACTGCCAAATGGATTCATAAAATACCTTTTTTAGGGGGATGTCTGGTTGTGTTTGGGGTCAAGGTCAACATCGCAGTGAAAGACTAGACGTGTCAAATAAATAAATCAGTGAAATAAATACACAGTGGGGTGATGTGATCACGGTGTCAAAATGGTATATCCTCAGCGAGAATGCTTGATATGCCTTATATATATATATATGCCATTTTTATGAATATGCGGGATAAAAGAGCCATGAATAACAAAATAAAGATTCACAAAAATGGCATTGGAATACGCCCGAAGGCGCTCGAGACACAAACACGTCGACAGAGAACATTTGGGGGAAGGGGGGACGCCAGGCGTCACAAGAGAAAGGGATGAGCGAGAAGAAAGATGGAAGAGAGGGGAAGCCGCTAATTCGGTGGCCGGGCAGGCAGGCGTGGAGGAAGGGATTTGGACTGAGCTCTGGTCCAGATCCCTGCATGTTAGACTGACACAGCAACAACCCTGCCACCGGCCTAATCCTCCAAATCACCCCTCCACCACGGGAGAGGAGACTAGCAGGGATTGGAGGGGAGGATTGTGCGGGGAATCAAATGATGGGTGAGGTAGAGGAGCGGGGAGGGAAGGAAACAAGTGAGAGGGTGCAAAGTGGGGAGGACGAGTGGATGGATAAGGACGACGGAAAGAAATGAAGGGAAGATAAAAGATGGACGGGCGAGAGCTGAGCTGCTTGTGTAAAGAATCGAGTAGACGAGTGATGACAGGGGAGCTGGGGAAGCAAACACGAAAGGAATAAAGAGAGGAAAGGGAAAACAAACGAGGGCAAAATTGGCTGAGATGGACGGAGTGGAAGACGGCGGTGGAAAGAGCGCAGAGACGGACAAGAGGGGGAGACTTTGCGAGCATAGGGGGAGGGCCACCGAGAGAGAATGAAAGAAAGAGAGAGAGAGAACGAGGGGAGCTTTGAGCCGGTGTTTCAGCTCCATCCAACATCGGGTCTCGCTGGCACTAATGAGTGTGGCTGCTTTCCGGAGTGAGTGTGTGTGTGTATTGATGCAGTGAGGGTGGGGGGGGGGGGGGGGGGTGGGGTGGGATTAGTATGATTGAATACCCCCCTCCCTCTTTCATCTGCTATCTGCCAGGGTCAGTGAACATACAGAGCATTTCCAAACCCACCACAACACCTCCCCTCCCCATCTCTGCCTATCTCTCTCCCCGCAAAACATGCACCGCCTCTGGGCACTTCTCACAGCGAGGCTGGCCTGGCTGCCAACATCCAAAGAACTGGATGTTATGGCCTTAAGTAACCCCCCCACCCCCCTCCCCTCTCTCTCTCTCTCTCTCTCTCTCTCTCTCGCTCTCTTTCTCTGTCCTTTTACCACCTCCCGTGGAAAAAAAAACAACCAAGGACACAGTGTTGTTATTTTCCTCACCAAACATGCTCCTCGCCCCTGCTCGCTCCCTCTGAAACCCTCCCTCTGCCATCCTGGAGGCTCTCCTCCTAAAACCAGGCCTGCCATTGATTGTTAAAAGGTGGGAAAGGGCGATCAATAAGGCTTTCCCGGTGTGCATAGAAACTATAGAGCCTATATGGTGAAGCAGGAGCCTATATGGTGAAGCAGGAGCCTATATGGTGAAGCAGGAGCCTATATGGTGAAGCAGGAGGGTCAGAAGTAGTCATGGGGCTTGAGGAGGTGTACGGTGGGCATTTATGTACATTGGCACATTGAAGAGAGGGCAGAAGGAGAAAGAAGTGCTGTTGTGTAGAATAGTATCCAGACTGACTTTACACACACACACACACACACACACACAGTCACACACACAGACTCACTGCCCCTCCCACCCTCGACAAGGGCCCTCTTTAAAAATTCATTCAGTCAATAATGACCCTTCGCCCTCTCAGTCTGTCCTAGGAGCTAGCATAGCTGCCTCCTCCCACACAGCCTCTCTCTTTCTCATTCCCTCCCTCTTTCTGAGCCACACACGCACACGCACACAAACACACACTCCTCGACTCTCTCACAAGCCCAGGCGCACACTCACTCCTCCTTGCCCACTTGGAATTAGAGCCAGGGAATCCACACTTGTTGGCGGTGCTGTAGCATTGCCATTAGTTACGCTAGCACGTAAGGCCACAGCGCTACACTTTGTTCACACTACCTGCATGCCGCCGTCACATATCTCTTGATTAACCCGGAGTGTTATTTTTCTAGTCAGACGGTTTTTGAAGTATTTTTCCTTCGAGCGACGGAAGCGAAGAGTCACCTTGTGACGTTCACCAGTGGCTCAACAAATTAGCAGTGCTATCTGGTGGCGAGGCTAGCAGAGATAAGCGTCACGGTACACAGGAGATGGGACTTTGATCCAGTCGGCCATGTTGCCTGCTCTCCTCGGAGATGGTTCCCGTTTATCTGGTTACTCATACCGCTGGATTGTGCATCTTGGACCAGAAAAGAAAACATCCAATCTTATATTTGAGCAATATTGGAGAGGCCCCAAAACCTAGTCGACAACAAATTGGATATAGTCAAAATCTGGGCTGAGAGCCAAGCCTTCACTTCATTGCAGTGTGTCATTGAGTCATATTGTGTTTGTGCCATGTTTAAACTTCATTTGGTGGTTATGCAGACTATGACTACTTATCTGACTGATTCAAATCAGTTGGTAAAATACACACTCATATTCAGTAGAAACCAAATTGTTACTTCAACCAAAAACTCTGATGTAAGGTAAACTTACTTGTGTGTGTGGGAGGGAGGGGGGAGGGGGGGGGGATACATCTGAATTATATACCTCCCTTCATGCCACTTCACCAGCAATCCAATTTTAGTCGAAGTGGACACATTTGGACTTCATAGCTGGATCCTGATAAAACTCATACAACAAGGTGAGATGCACAAAGCAAAATGTCAAAAAACAAAACAGCAATCCCAAAATCAGTTATTAGAGCATAAATAGTTTTGATTTATGTAAACCTCAATAATGCGAATCAACTTTTTGAAAAAAACATTGACTTTTAATCACATTTAATCAGATTTTGACCTATACATTATTTTCTTAGATACTGTAGAATAACACATGATATATAACGATGACACATTACTAAATTATTTGAGGAGATCTTGAAATCCTCCATTTCCTCGACACAAGGTTTCTATTACACCCAGCCAAAACACGTATGGGAATGCTGACCTAAAACACTGCGTTTACTTGTGGCTCCACCTGTGCCTGTTCCCATTACCACCCATTACCACCCATTACCAAGGTTCGCCGCTCCAAGAAGAGGTCTCTGGTGGCGCCCTGTTCCCCACGCGCTCAGCAGGGCACCGCTCCTCCTCTCCATCCTTCCCTCCCTCCATTCATCCATCATGAGTAGGCTGCTAAATGGAGCAGAGCGCCTCGCCTCTGACCCCTTTCAATGAGCCATGGGGTCTTCCAGCATCGCACCGCTCCTCTGATCCCACGGGGAGCGATTTGGAGTGACCCGCTCGCACAGTCCCACAGCACTCAGGGTGCATTAAGCCTCTGGACATTCCCTCCATGCAGACCTCTGCTTTTCTCTCTGCATCCATTTCTCTCACATGACATGACAAGGTTGGCCCAAGTAGAAAAAGCATACTAGGTAGCAATGAATCCAAACTTTCGGGTACCATTCAAAACCATTTATATTTGTATTTGTCCAGCAGCAAGGATAAAATGTCAATCAAAATGCTTGGAATCAAAAAACTGAAAGCGGAATTGTATCATGATTTTTTATTTAATTTTAAATGATAATAATAATATTATAATAATTAATTAACATTACATCTACTTTACTGATTCCATTTATCCCCTTCTTGGTTTATATATTTACGCATCATCAGCGTTGTATCTTAGAGTCATTGGGCCTTTTTGGTCTTGCAGGAGACAGCCTTGGCCAGGTAGACCTGAGGACTTTTTCCAAGAGGCATTCTTCTGGCTTTACTGGTCACACCAGCCACAGCCATCTAGATGATTTCTCTGCCGTCTCCACTTTGATGCTGATGGCTCTTGATAGCCTTGCTGAGAGAATGACTTGAAAAGCGCCTACAGTCTGGTGTCTGGTGTCCTCAGAGACAAAGGAGATGTCTGGTGGGTGAAATGTGAGGTCATTTTTTAGTGGTCTCACCAGGTCAATTGTCTGTCTGTCAGTCAGCAGATCAATAGAGCCGTTATTGGGCCCTTTTTTGGGCCACTCTCTCTCTTCTTGACAAAAAAAGATGGTCTTTGTCTTTCACTTTGTACGTTACCTGAAGGCCATCGTTGGTTCTTCAACACACTTGGGAGGAGTTAGTCGAGGGGTATTCAGTTGGTTGCATTTTGAAACCTCACCACTAGATGCCACTAAATCCCACACAGTGCTCCTGTAAGCAGAGCAGTACTTTGAGCTAAATAATAACCCCATTTGCTTATTTGCACTGAACATAAAGTGCAGCTGAGGCTGATGCCATTATTTTTGCCGGTATTTGACCACAGTAATGTAAAAATGTGAATCTCGCCTGAATGAAACTGGTCAGACCTCTGTCCTGTCCTCATAGTCACGTAAGACATGAAGAGTTAACTTCTGGACATTTCCAAAAGGGGAATTCAAACCACATGAATTCAAATAGACGGTATTATAATACTATAATCAATGTAGAGTGTTCAGCAATGGTTAATTTTACAATTGTGCATTTGGTTGTGCATTTGGCACACAATCTAAAAAGAGCTCAATTTGAACATCTCTGTTTTGTCTTTCTGTTGGCCCATGTTGAAGTTAGTCGTGTTGACTGTTACATATGTCTCTAACTCCACTGTCAGCAGACTGTAAAATTCTAGCCCTTTAGCTTATTGTTCCATTACCCCTGAACCATCCATGCATCTGTCTACCCTCCCTTAAATACTTCACTTTCCCCGTCCACCACCTGTCCATCCCATCAACACGTCCTCCTCCTTCACCATTTGTCCTGCTACCCATCCATCCGCTTGTCTTCCTCCATCCATCAATGCATTTATTCCTCCCTCCATGCCTTTAGCACTTCTGCACTCCCCTTTCTATTATTACTTCCCTAGCTTCCTTTTTACATTCCTTCCCTTCCCACATCCTTTTCCCATCCCTCATATTATCCATTCATCCTGTCAGTACGTTACATTCTATGTTTTACCCATTCATCCAGAAGTACTCAGATATTATACTGAAGTAAAAGTATAAAAGTAAAACTAGCACAATATACTAACAGTACCAAATTATATTATTGATAATTGATACATTAATGTTGAAGTTGGTGCTGTACCAAAAGCAAAATAACAGAAATGTGGCTCCCAGGCACTTTTACATAGTGGCCAAACTGTCTTAGTCTTTTGGTCATTATTATAATACCTGAATCATGCGTGTGTGTTGCTTTTTAGCGTCCCCTGGAAACAGTTTCCGTTGTGTTGAGATCTTCTGGTGGAGCTCCGTCTGAATACGGGCCATGTTACGTTAAAGTGATGTTTCTGCGTGTCATCAGACCGGTGAAGAGCCACCGTGGATTATTGAATTTGTGGGAGTAATTTAGAAATATGGCAAATATTAACACATCACGCATACAAACCTGCCTACAGATATAAACGGGCTTGTGTAATTAATTCCCTGAGGGACCACCAGACCCACCCAAACACAATTATTTGCACACAATCAAGCCGCTCTAGAAGCAGCACCTGGATTCTTCTCTGAATCCCTTGATGCATGGAACATTGCGAGAGCGAAACAAAGAGTCTGTGTTGTCAGCCTACAATCGAATCCTCCATTGTAATCCCCTAGTTTTTAATCAAGGCATATAATTACCACTCATAATGCAGCATTAGCACTCATACACAAAATGATGATTGCGCAGAGAAATTGTGATTATTTCCTGCTCCTGCAGCTAACCCTTTCTCTGCCGGCTTCATTACAGCTACTTATAGCTCTCAGCGACGGTGTGACATCAGCCCTCGACTCGGGCCATTTGTACCTCGTTCCACAGGTGTCCACGTCAGTTCTTAATAAATGCACCTCTGCAGCACCTCGCGGAGTGAGAATAGTGCCAGATGAATGTGGCAATCAGTGCTTGGTGGGTACGAAAGAGTCATAGAGGCTGATTGCGCGGTGGGAGCCACAGAGCAGTGCTCCTCAGACTCTCTCCATGCGAGGAATAACAAGCTCCATCGCCCACAGTGTGAAACAACAGACTGCTAATTGGAATCAGCACGCCTCTCCCTGAGCTTATTCTAATATCTGCCGGATGCCGGGTTCAGGGCTATATGTAAGGTATGGGGGTGTGCTGTTGCAGCTGTTGTCCACGGGTGAAGCAGATCTCTTCAGAGGCACGTTATTAATGACGCTGAAACGCCCCGCATGATAATAACAAGGGGAAGCTATCTCACCAATTGTACGACATTATGCTTTGGACCTCACTTTGCCTCAGCACCTACATCGCTATGTTACATGACTCACTGCAATTGTTTACGCGGTAGTTCATTTAAGCGTAGTTCTATGGAGTCCTTTTCTACCAAACCCTGCCACCACGGACGAATGAACCCTAGGCGACCCAAGGGCCTCCACTGACCCCCCCTCCCCCGTTCCCCCTGTTCTTTGTGCATCATATACTATGTCGTACATTCATGCAGCAGACCCCCAGCTTGGAAAAACACACATATTACGGAATATTTTCCACAGAAACGCAATATCACCTGAAACTATTATAATAGCCTAACAGGGCTTCTCGGATTTAATATTAATAGTCACATCATTATGGCCCTCATGGCAGTCTTTTTGGCAGGTTTCCATTTGTAGTCTGAGTATTGACAAAAGCTTTGGTTAAATGCAGGTAAATAGTCCATGTGGAGAGCAAAAAAGGTGGAATGCATTGGCAAAAATATATGCTATTTAGCTTTTTATTGGATTAAAGTGAGCTCGTAAACTGGCTACTTGTGAAACTGGTCGTACATGCCGTTTCTCAAATCCGACTCCGGTCGTGCAGCTTAAGTTGCAAACCGGACCGTAAACAATGAACAGAAAAGGTTCAAGTCTTGCCCAGATATCCACTGGCTACACCGGAGCCCCAGAAATACAGCTCCTTGCTCCCTTGGTTCGTTGACTGTGATGGGATGTGAACTCTGTGCTTTCCCGTGAGAGTCAGACTTAATACATGATATTCCACCATTCCCTTCTGTCTCACTACACTGCATTGCTGCCAAATGTGCACACTGCACATGAGCTAAGAACTGTCCAACATCCCCACCAATAGATGAACACGTCCTCGTTATACATGCACAGCCAGCGCCACTCAGCCACAGGATTCTCTTCACGTCACAGAAGCAACACTATCTCCTGTAGGTGTGTGTGTGTGTGTGTGTGTGTGTGTGTGTGTGTGTGCTGGGGGATAAATAATGCAGAGCTGCATTAAGAAACAAAGGAATTGGGTGACAGCGTTGTTTGTAATACAGTACATCATATCACCAAATAAATGTGATGGCCAGCCAGCCCGAGAGGGATACGTGAGATGGTGCATGTCTTTCTTGGATTCGCGTCTGGCTGCTACATGCAGATGAGGGTGATGAAGTACCCAATTTGACAACGGTGGGCGTTTCCTCTATCATCCATATCTCAATAGCTTAACAAGGGTTATCATGTGCTGCTGTGGTGAGAATTATTGAAGGGTGGGGGTGGTGCTGTACAGTGTGTGTGCTTGTGTGCACGATTTGTAATTTCATATCTGCATTTATTTATGCATTTGAGCGTGCTTGTGCTGTTGGTTTTTGCACATGCTCAAGTATGTGTGAAATGTTGTGTATTTGCATATGTGCGTGTGTGTGTGTGTGTGTGAAATGCACTCCAGCTGCCAATGCAGAGGATCAAAGCAGGGATGTCAGTGTTTGTGTGTGTGTGTGTGTGCGTGTGTGTGTGTGGTGTGTGTAATTTAACGCCTATCTTTGTGAGGACCAATTAGAGTTTTAGCTTCAGAGTGAGGACGTTTTCCTCACTTTGGGACAGCCCTTCAGAGACCCGTTTGAGGGTTCAGACCTGGTTTTAAGGTTCAGGGTAGAGTTAGGTTTAGGTTAGGGTCGGGGTGATGAGAGTAGTTGCTAGGGAATGCATTACGTTAATGTGTGTCCTCATAAAGATAGAAGTACAAAGGTGTGTGTGTGTGTGTGCATGTGTGTGTGCGTGACTGTAGCCCCCTTAACAAGGCATTACAATCCTATTGATTCCTCATTAAAGCCCCCCGGCTAAAAATACAGCCTGTTGGAGGGAGAAGACACTACGTGTGTCATCCACCTGAGGAGTGAAGAGGTGAACTCTGCACGTGTTGGGCTGCACGCCTACACTGCTAAAGAGATTTCTTTTTTAAACACACACACACACACCTGGCTCTGTGCACGCATGTAGGCACAAGCCACAGACATGAGGCGGGTTCCCAACACACACACATACATACGTATGCACACAGTCCACCCCTTTGTATGATGTGTGATAGAGCGCATGTATCCCTTCTTGTTTTTTTTTCTTCCCTCTCCCCCCCACCCCACCTCACCCCTTTTTAATTAAAGCATGCAGTAAGTGTGAAATTAACTCTCTCCTACACCAGGCCTGACAGCTCTGAGTGGGAGGAGGCAGAATCAGACGCCTTTGTCTCTGAACGTAATTAGGGAGATGGAGAGAAAGAGAGGGGAAGGAGGGAGAAGGAAAGAAAGACCAGCCGGTCCGCCACAATGAGAAACCAGCAGCAAGACGGAGGAGATAAAAGAAAGACAGGGGGTAGAGAGGGATGAGGGCGGGGAGGAGGGCTCGGTGGATGACAAAGTGGAGAAGGGAAGATAAAGTAAGATGGAGAGGGGGAGAAGGAAGTGAGAGATTTTAGGGAGAGGAGATGTTGAGGAAGGAAAGAAAGAGAGAAAGAAAGAAATATGTGGACGAGTGCTCTAGTCAATACCACCTGTAAAAAAAAGAGAGAAAAACAGCCCATCCTCTCATACTGGGGATAATTTGACGATCCGTCGCCGCACTGCCACGTTCTGCAGCGAGAGCGAGAAGCATGAGAGAGAAAACCACCACCGAGCAGGAGAACAGAGAGGAAGAAGGCAGAGGAGCAGTGGGCTTGATAGATGGTACAATTTGGAAAAGGAGAGAGGCAGGGAGTCTTATGAGTTTAAGAATTGATGAAGACAAAACGGGCCCGGGTAGCAGGGGTAATAACTTGCGGGGCCTCGCGCCGCTCCTCATGGGCCGTGTCCCCGCTCGGCCCGCCACTGATGGACGGTTTCCCCACCGTCCTTCGTCCGCCTTGCAAGTCCCCTCCACCGAAAATGAGATGAGAAAAGGGAGGAGCGATGTGCGGGGCTTAAAAGGGAGAGTTGGCTGGCACGGTGGAGAGGTCATCAGCTGCAGCATTGTGAGCGCCCGCCGTCACCGATGTGTCTTCATGATTTGAGCTTGAACTCGGATGCTGTGGCTCCTAAACTTCCTCTGAATTGGTGTCATTCACTCCAGGGAAGTATAATGGAAGCCAAGAATAGTGACGGTGCTTGGTCAAATAAAACATGGCTGAGTACAACAGTCCTCTGTAGCCCGCTGGAGATCCAGTCCAGCCGTCATTAACGAGTCAATCCCGATGTCTCTGAGCGAACTAGTCCACCTGCATTGCTGGTGATACGGTATAGGCGCCAGGGCTGTAAACATGGACAGTGCAGGCGATGCAGTTGCTCCGAGGCCTGTGGGGCTCCTAGAGAAAGGCCCTCGCACGATGCGCTGAACAAAGAACGGCCCTTACAATTTACTCAGATTGACACCTTGGAAAAACGTCTGTGTTCAACGAAGTATCAAAAGAAACTGCAATTAGTGATATTTGATACATAAACCCTCAAAAAGGCAAATGCGTCTGTCAGAGTTTTTTTTCTTTTTTTTTCGTAAAATCTGGAGCAATCAATGGAAAAATTGTTAAACTGTTCAACGGAATTACTAATTTCTTATTTCTTTGGGTAACATGTATGTTGATGTTGTAAAGTGTCACGTCTTTATTTGATCATGTGACGACACGATATGTGTTAGCTTGTCCTGATAGCTAGCTACGTTCTACGTTACAAGTAAGTCATCCCACTGGAAAATCCGTTGAACACGATGTTGGTGTGTGTGTGTGTGTGTGTGTGTGTGTGTGTGTGTGTGTGTGTGTGTGTGTTTGCGTGCTTTGTAGTAACTCACCAAAGTAGCTTATGCCTCTGGTAGAAGCCAAGTTTTGACAAACAAGGTTTTTGAAAAACAATGGAATGAAATAAATATAACAATATCTCTGGGTCTCATAGACATGTATAGAAGAAGTAGACAGAGTCACAGTGATGTCACTCATTGGTTTGTGGACTGCTGTTTTGAAGCATTGAGTTTAACATTATAGCAGTGGCCATCTTGTTTTTTTTGTAACCCGAAGTGAAACGAGAGGGTGGAGCTACGTACAACTGAACGCTGAATAAGACAATGGAATTGTAGAATCACTGTAACCCTGTGAAAGGGTAAAGGGTGTAACACATGAAAACAACTCTCAGAGGACCGAACCAGAGATTGCCTCCTGATTCTGCTGCATCAATTATCTGTGCTGTGATTGCGACCGCCTTTAGCCGGTTAGTGGGCTCCAGGAGTTTCAACCCCTCCAACATGCATGTTCCCACGTACCGGCTACACAAGACGATCACCATGAATACATTAGGGAGCACATCTCGCTACTCATTCAGTAGTAAGGCCATTGACCACGTCGCTCAGATACACCTAATCCACTTTACAGCGTACAGACTGTACAAGCCTTTGAGCTCACCAGTGCAACGTCTGCTCCTCTCAACATCTTATTCGGTTTCTTTAGGCAACGGATGCGTTGACCTTGACGATACCAACTCACAGACACAATTCTGAGAGCCACCATTGTACCATTCGGCACCGGGAGTTGGATGAGGTCAACCGTGGCTATTGTTGGCCTGGCAACGGCATTGCTTGATATTCATGACATTAGCGCATGCATTTCCCTTACCCACACACACACACACACACACACACACAGTATTTTGGTATTTGTATTGCAGGCAAATGGGATTATGGAGGGAATTGTACAGTAACCATTGTTTACTGGGCCTGCTGGACTCCCAGTGCAGGATTTGGTTCAGATGCTGTGAAAGACTACCTCAGAAGATAAGAAATGTGCCGTGCAGTAACATGATTATAATAATCTGGATCGAAGAGGGGTCCCACCTGGTATTTTGTTGTATTTTGCCATACACTCCAAAGGTAGATTGCTTGTTTAGGAACGTGAAGGATGAAAGTGTAAGAAATGGTTGTCACACAGTGGCAGAGAGAGAGAGAGAGAGAGAGAGAGAGAGAGAGAGAGAGAGAGAGAGAGAGAGAGAGAGAGAGAGAGAGAGAGAGAGAGAGAGAGAGAGAGAGAGAGAGAGAGAGAGAGAGAGAGAGAGAGAGAGAGGGTGTCAACAGTAATTTCAAGTGGATATCTGGCCCCCGAGGGCATCCTGCCCTGCGGCTATGGAGGCTGGGACATAGAGAGACGCTCACACTGCTGTGGGAAGAGAGAAACTCTCTCCCAACAAGCAGCTCTGCTCCTCAACACAGTATCCGATTATGCTGTCCATTTCATCGTAGCACAGAAATTGGTGTCTGATCGCCTTGTAACACATTCTAAATATCGGTCAACTTCCTTGTTTTGGAAGCGTTGGTTTTCACACTTGATGCGTTCCCCACTCAAATTCCTCCCCCCCAAATTCTACAGCTCAAGTTTTATGAAAATCAACCAGTAGTTTTTCCTGTGATCCTGCTGACAAATAGACAAACGAACCAACGATTCCTCCGAAAGCACACTGGCCAATCAAGCATTGATCAGTGGTTTAGTGGATTTGAAGCTCGTCATGGTTAAACATTGTGTAACGGAGAAACTTGTGACCTGGAGATGTTGGAAGGAGATACACGTTTCAAACACATTACATTTCTATGTAAAAAGCTGTGGAGCTAACATTTGCAGAGTACGTTAGCAAATCATTAAGTAGCGTTACCACTTTGCTACGCTACCGAAGGTATGCTAAATTTATATATATGCTTTTGCTTTATAACAGTGAATGAAGACCTACTCGGCTTTACCGTGAACAGTTGAACAGTTGTTCACTTTCATTTTCTCCACTGAACAACTTTATGGAGATTTGTTAAAATTGTTATTCCTCCCGCACACAGAGACAGAGCAGATCAAATGTTGGATAAGAATTAGATAGCAGTTGACTTTACCACTCATTCTTACCGAAGCCTATTGATGGAGAAGTTAACGTGACATTCACAGCCTTTAATAAAGGATTTTTAGAATGGTCAGCATGCATGTTTTCTTGGTTTGACTTTGATTTTGTTTTTTTCCCGCCTCGTACCTTACATCAGGAAAATGAAACATGGTAAATAATGGTGATACAAACAACAACGGGAGAGGGTAAACTTGCAGAATCATTAAACACACACTGTATGATTTTATATCCCAAGTTTCAACACATCCTGGCCCAGACAAGAACACACTCAAACTTGACCACCCAAATCATATTTATAATTGGCACAAAAATCATAACATGTTATGATCTGTCTGCATGCAAGTGCTACTTTGGATGTAGCTCTCACAAAAGGTGCTGTTGTTTTCTCCAGCATCTATAGAAAATAACAAGCAATTCATGTACAACGGGCTCACCAATCAGCTTATTTGCATGGAAATCATCTTGAATGTATGTAATTACAAGCACTTCAGCCACAACAGGTTTTGTAAGAGTTAATGCTAATAAAGTTTGGGCTCAATATTTCTGCATCTGTCAATGTTTTACACTAATGGGACCGCTGATAAACAAGTCATAATGTGTGTTATGATGGAATGGAGTAGCAAAAGCCACGAAAAAACTGAAATATCGAGTCATTTGCGGCACACAATAAAATTTTCGGCCAACTTGTCGATCCGCTCTGAATCAGCCACTTAAAATGTCCAAAGTGTGAAAGGAGGACTGTCAAAGTGTTGAGTGGAAAATCAACTGGTGACTTGGCTGCACTCTCTGTCATTGATCCCAGTGTCTGTCTGTCCAACCCCACACCGCTCTCTCTGTCATGTTTACAACATCCCAGCTCTCGGCGTCAACACCCTCCAAATGCTGCCGAGAGCGTCCTGTCCAAGCCCTCCATCAAAAACGCCCGTCCGGCACCGCCCCCTTTCCCCTCCATTAGCTGCATGCAAACCCCTGGCGGCTCGGCGGGACCAGACAGCCCGCCTCAGCCCCTGGCTCCGGCTATCGATTGGTTCTTACGGTAATGGGCGTCTGTCTCCCTATTGTCTAATTGGCTAAGTGATGGGATTGATCCTCAGATTGTTCGCTAAGTTCATTTTGCTGCGGCCACCGTCGAGACCAGCGAGTGGACTGCATTGCATGTTTGGAGCTGTGCAAGACATTGTCCATAATGGCTCTGTAATTGATCAGCTGCAAGCGATGGTGGGTGGGGCTGGATGCATTAGTGCTGGAGGATGTTAAGAGAATGTTGATTAAGGCTCATTATGGCCATCATTATGTGATAATCGATCGAGGCGCACGTGTTGTGTGTGGCCCGGGACGAACCTTTTATCGGATGTCTTGTCTGCAGAATCGCTGATCTCCAGTCAGTTTTTTCCCCCATTCGTCAGGTTGTAATGAAAGATGCTGTCAAGGGGGCGCTGGGTAATGATCCCAGATCAGCTCTCTTTTGCTGAGAGGAATGAAAAAAAAAAAAAAAAGCAATGTATCTCGGGTAAAAACATCAAACCTCCTAAATGACTATCAATGTAAGTCATTCAATATCTTGCACCCAGAGTGAATTTCATTCAACCACACGTTTCAATTCCCTCGAGGGAAAAATCTATTCATAGTCAAGTAAACATGTGTATTTTCTTCTCAGTTACAATCAGAACTTCAGAGCTCCTCCTTAACTTTCCCATAATCTATTTAAACATATATTTAAGCAATACGACAGTGTACACATGATATTTCATCACGAGCCAAAACAGCGAGCGCGGGCTGCCGGCGGCCCGCAGCCTCCGAGTGCTGTCCCAGTAGTAATAACGCGTACTTAATTCCATATCTGAGTCTCACCTTGCTACTCCCACACTCTTCTTATTGTTCTTCTCCACACTCGCAAAGAGTGGGCAGCGGGAGAGCGAGCAAGGTAGACGGATAGTAGAAGAGAGAGAGAGAGAGAGCAAGAGGGTTTGAAACAGACAGGCGTGCACGTGAATCCGCGCCTCTGCCAGCATCAGCGGCTCAACACACGCAGTCATTGATTAACACAGGATTAACACCTCTGAGTGCAAACTGAGTGTACGCGCGCAGAGAATCAACACCCATCATCGCACATGTACACTTGCCGGGAGCTTGCGCAGCCCTCCGCTGCCACCAGTATGTGTTATCTCCCTCCCATATGTGTACCTCAGGGCCCTCCCCAGTCTCTGTAATAGACTGTCTCGTTCAGTACCGCCGAGTCTCTGTGCTGGGCTGGAGGGATTGTGTGTGTGTGTGTGTGTGTGTGTGCGTGTGCGTGTGTGAGAAGGTTGAGGGCCACCTTATTCTCCATTCCAGTCACTCTCCCGTAAAACAATTAAATCTGAAATCCTAGCCCACGCCCAACCTACCGCAGTGGCCCGCAGTGACTGCGACAGACACAGTGCCTCGTGTGTGTGTGTGTTATGTGTGTGTGTGTGTGTGTGTGCCACATTAGTGAATATGCATGAAGCCACGCAAAAATCGACACCAGCTATTGTGTATTTGCGTGCACGCCCAGCACTCTCTGCCATTAGCTCTCCATCGGCCTCGTTATGAGTCATGACTCGTCAACATGGTGTGAGACTCCCTCTGAATGAGCTTCATTCATATTCAGGTGAACGCCGCGTGTCTGCAGCGTGATCCCTCTCTGTCGGGCGTGCACAGATGGCAGCGGCATCGGAAAAGAGTTCGACGCCCCTGACCACGACAACCCTGCTGGTCTCTCCTGCAGACGACAGGCACGGCGAACACGAGTGTGTGTCCGTTCTCCATCGGTCCTGTTAGAAAGACGGTGAACATTTCCACTAAAAAGAGGGAGTTGTATAGTCGCTAGGGAAAGACATTGGCATTGTGCGTTACTGTAAACCATGGATACATTGACCGTCAACCTTGTTGTTGTTCTGCATTTTGTCAGAGCAAGTGACATAGTATAGAGTAAACAGCTTATAGTGATCAACCGCTTTTATGGATCAATAAGCTTAGGTGAGAATCATTCACATTCAACTACTGTTTAAATAATTCACTTACAGTAACCAAGTGGCAGCTTATAGTATTCATTCTGTGTATTTTCATACAAGACAACATAAGGAAACATTAAGATTAAGGTAGGATAATATTAATTACATTATTTGTTTTGTTTTGCCAACCTGTTGTTGAAGCCGCCCTACGTCAAGTGGACTGATAAAGCATGGTCACATATTGCCCCACTGTGTAAAAATTATTATCCACTTGATAGTGATCAACTTGACCTTGACCGACATGATCACTATAAGATGTCTCCCCTGTCGGTATATTACATGGTTGTCCATAATAGTGAGTAGAACAAGCAAACCAGTCTGCTTAGGCCAGTGGTTCTCCAACTGTGGGGCGTGTCCCTCAAGTGGGGTGCGGAGGTATTAAAGGTGGGGCGCGGAGATGAAATGCAGAATTGATTTATTTCAAGACCTTTATTGTGAACTTCACTTATTACAAAAGTACAAAGTACAGAGACATAAAACTAAGTCATTAATAAATACATGGCGAAATGCCTGTACTTTCGTGGAAATGCTGTTAACAGGTTACGCTTGTTCATTCTCGACGGACAAGATTCCTGACGATTCCGAGATTCTTGTCAACTCTGCGATTCTTGGCGACTCTGCGATTCTTGGCGTTTTAGCCAAAAGCTGATCTCCGTGAGATCTTTGTAAGATCACGGTGAGATCGGCTTTTCTGCTGTTGCCTCTCGAAAAAAAGCTATTCTTTTGCCAAATATGAGTTTTTTTTGCATTTGCAAAGTGCACATTTTATTTGTTTTTGTCTGATGGAGCATTCACTTACATTTACTTGTAAGTGAATGCAATTTTCTTTATTCTATTATTTGAAAAAGCACAGATGGAGGAGTCACAAAAAAAAAAAAAATAAGCATGGACCATTTTGTTACAATTGTGTTGGGGCATGAACATCTTCCTTCTTCCAAAAATTTTTTGAGAACCATTGGCCTAGGGTGTGTGGGAGGGATGGGGAGGTTTCTTACCCAGGAGACTGTTCCTTAAACCAAAACTAGACCTTGACTACATATTATTATGATATGTTGTTACGCTGTGCTGTTACGCTCCGCTGTTACGTTACACTGCGTTGTTACTTACATTGTTACAGTATGTTGTTACGCTGTGTTGTTACGCTCCGCTGTTGCGTTACACTGCGTTGTTACTTACATTGTTACAGTATGTTGTTACGCTGTGTTGTTACATTGTGCTGTTACGCTCCGCTGTTACGTTGCACTGCGTTGTTACTTACATTGTTACAGTATGTTGTTACGCTGTGTTGTTACATTGTGCTGTTACGCTCCGCTGTTGCGTTACACTGCGTTGTTACTTACATTGTTACAGTATGTTGTTACGCTGTGTTGTTACGCTGTGTTGTTACGCTGTGTTGTTACGCTCCGCTGTTGCGTTACACTGCGTTGTTACTTACATTGTTACAGTATGTTGTTACGCTGTGTTGTTACATTGTGCTGTTACGCTCCGCTGTTGCGTTACACTGCGTTGTTACTTACATTGTTACAGTATGTTGTTACGATGTGTTGTTACATTGTGCTGTTACGCTCCGCTGTTACGTTACACTGCGTTGTTACTTACATTGTTACAGTATGTTGTTACGCTGTGTTGTTACGTTGTGTTGTTACATTGTGCTGTTACGCTCCGCTGTTGCGTTACACTGCGTTGTTACTTACATTGTTACAGTATGTTGTTACGCTGTGTTGTTACGTTGTGTTGTTACGCTCCGCTGTTGCGTTACACTGCGTTGTTACTTACATTGTTACAGTATGTTGTTACGCTGTGTTGTTACATTGTGCTGTTACGCTCCTCTGTTACGTTACACTGCGTTGTTACTTACATTGTTACAGTATGTTGTTACGCTGTGTTGTTACGTTGTGTTGTTACGCTCCGCTGTTGCGTTACACTGCGTTGTTACTTACATTGTTACAGTATGTTTTTACGCTGTGTTGTTACGTTGTGTTGTTACGCTCCGCTGTTGCGTTACACTGCGTTGTTACTTACATTGTTACAGTATGTTGTTAGGCTTGGCTGTTGTGTTACACTGCTTTGTTACTTACATTGTTACAGTATGTTGTTACGCTGTGTTGTTACGTTGTGTTGTTACGCTCCGCTGTGTTGTTACGCTCCGCTGTTGCGTTACACTGCGTTGTTACTTACATTGTTACAGTATGTTGTTAGGCTTGGCTGTTGTGTTACACTGCGTTGTTACTTACATTGTTACAGTATGTTGTTAGGCTTGGCTGTTGTGTTACACTGCGTTGTTACTTACATTGTTACAGTATGTTGTTACGCTCCGCTGTTGCGTTACACTGCGTTGTTACTTACATTGTTACAGTATGTTGTTAGGCTTGGCTGTTGCGTTACACTGCGTTGTTACTTACATTGTTACAGTATGTTGTTAGGCTTGGCTGTTGTGTTACACTGCGTTGTTACTTACATTGTTACAGTATGTTGTTAGGCTTGGCTGTTGTGTTACACCGTGTTGTTACTTACAAATGTTAAGCTATGTTATGCTGCACTGTGACGGCTTCTACGTTGTTAACACAAACCTTGATCCTTTTCTTTTTTTTACCTTAATTCAAAACCTAAACATTTGTTTTACAATATTAACCACGTGTGATGTGAGGCTGATAAGAAATTAATGAAACTTATTTTTGATTCAGAAACAATGGTAATATTTTTTAGGCAGGGGGTTGGCGTAGTATGTGACAGTAAAGGAGAGAGATAAGAAAGGAGTCAGAGGAGGAGAGATAAGAATATGGTGAAAGAATGGAGGGGGGAAGAGAGAAAGGCTCTAAAAGAGGAGACACTGATACACAGTGTTATGTCATCACAGAGGAAAAAAGGTTAATTCTTTTTAACGTGCTGCATATGATCCCATAAGCTGCGTGACGATGATGCTATCTCCAGAATACTGCGTACACGCTTAAGGCAACGTTGTTTATAGCCACACAATTACCCTCTCCAATGTACTGTCAAAGTAGCGGGGGCCTCCGACTGGTAATGAGTCGCATATTGACAACATGTGGGTCACTGCTGAGTTCAGCAGATACGAGAGATCAGGAAAACAGGACAATTAGGCCATTAGATTAAAAGCCCCACAGTGGCCATTGTTTAGGCTGCTATGAGTCTCATGGTACAGCTTCCCCAGCATGGATTAAAAGGAAAGCCAGACCATACATGATTTACTCAAATGATGAGGGTTAATGGTGACCTGCAGTGTCTCCTAGTGTGTGTGTGTGTGTTGGGGGGAGGGGGCTTGGTAAGAATGGCCATGAATGTGTGTTAGCTATAGCCAGGACGCCAATTACAGACAGCAACAGGAGTAGCAGCAGTATCTGTCGGTCATTACTTTGATACGGACCATGGCTGGTTCCTATGTATTTAATGGACACCAGGGTGTTTGGACCATTAGGCTGCTTCTCCACAGCCATCTGGTCATCTGAAGCAACTCCTGTAACATGGGAACATAGCACATCATTATGGGCTTGAGCATGTGTGTGTGTGTGTGTGTGTGTGTGTGTGTGTCTGTGTGTGTGTCTGTGTGTGCGTGTGTGTGTGTGTGTGTGCACGAGAGAGCATGTGGAAGTGTGTGCTTTGGGAAACAGAGGTTAGCGCCCGGTCGATGATAGAATCGGCAAATGGACGCCACCTTTTGCAGCACGAGGACAAGTCATTTTAGCAGCCTAATGGAATTTTACAGAGTGGGAATACAGTGTATAGAGGGAGATATCATCTCAAGCAATAAAAAGAGCCCATGCGCTGTGGTGAATTCTGATATTTCTATTTATTCCCTCAGAGTGGAAGACGAAATTTATTTCCAGTTGGGGTTAACACAGAAGAGATTGCCAATACCTCCGGCACACCCAGTGGAAGACTTGGTCTTTGCTTGCTCTAAAAGCATGGGGATGCCCAGGTCGCCAGGTATATAACACACTCGTTGACACAGACACATTTCAATGCTGTACAGGCCTGCCTCTCAGACAGTTAATTTATTACCGCCTTTCACTATCAAGTCTAGCTTTTAATAAGAGAAGCTCAGAGTCATAAATAACTACGAGATTCACTAAATCATTAGCCATTAGCCGCTTTGCGTGTGTCGCTCACAAAAGGCTTGCCAGGTGAGGTTTATGTGTGTTTATTGGCCCTGTGAATTTTTAAGGAGGGCTTTGGTGAGTGCAGTAGATCAATAGCTTTTCTATATACAAGTCCCGCACTAAATCATTTCACATTTGGAGTCTGGTTACAACTTTCTGACAGCGTTGACGACGGACGTTACGAGCAACAATATGGCTGCCAGAATAAAAGCCTTACCTCGCGGCCCAAGCACTATTATCAGGAGGGCATTAAACATCACTTTGATGCAATTAAAATATTTTTCGCTGGTTTTGAGCTGCTCAGGTGTAGAATT
Source organism: Cottus gobio (assembly GCA_023566465.1). Classification (NCBI taxonomy): domain Eukaryota; kingdom Metazoa; phylum Chordata; class Actinopteri; order Perciformes; family Cottidae; genus Cottus; species Cottus gobio. The sequence continues at coordinate 20,582,944 of CM042228.1, read as the reverse complement.
AGGCATTCCAAAGGGGAAGTAATCACATATGGGAGGAGCTGGTTATTGAACCTCGATACTTTTATACCGACCAGACTGTTTCTATGGCTCCATTTATTGAAAACTGTCTGAACTGCACCAAAAGCTTGTGGGCTTCAATGACTGCTTGTGTTTGGACAAAAATGAACATATGTTAAGTTTGGCTTCTTTAAAATATATTCATCGAAGGAAAATACAAACAAAAGTGTGCTAGCTGGCCACAATACCAAATGTAATACTCTCTGAACACCTCCTACAATGTTCTCACTCACAAAGAAATGTCAGACTACTGTGTTCTACTGCCTGAAATCTTTCTACAGTGTTGGCATTGTTGCAGAAAACATACCTGATTAAAGAAGGATTGGTGTCAAGTTACAAACAGCAGCAGTAAAGACGGGGGAAATTATGCTAGTGTTAGCATACGATGCTACTTCCACCCTCTGGTAATCAGATTATAACCCCCAAAACATTTTTTTTATTTTCAGGGACATTCACCTATACCAGCCTGGTTTACTAAAAAAGATGTTCCCAAACTACTGAACTGCATTATCAATTGTGATTTAAGGGAAATATATTTTCTTCCGGGTTACGGTTTACTGTTTTGGACGTATCCCAAATAGGTTTCTCTGGGAAGGAGGTTGGGGTGGATGGACGGTTCAGACCGACACGTCTTTCACCCGAGAGACTGCCGTTTGTGGCTCATGTGAAACCAGAAGTCAATGTCAACTTACTTCGATTTAAGTCTGTAAATTAAAGAATGTAACAATTATGTACATATTTTAAGCCAAACGATGATGTGTTAAAACTGTTTAAAACTGCAAACTGTATTCCGGGAGAAAATGCATTTTCCCTGGAATGTACGTTTGACTACAATCCTGTAGGAGACAGGGTTGACCACTCAGTGCTACTGAAAATTGATTGATGAACCATTTTGATGGATGACGCTGACCCAGAAACTGAAATAAACCCGACCAAGTCAGCAACATTGTTACGTTATCCTGTGTATCACTGCATGTGTGTACCTTTGTTTGCATGGACATGTTTGGGGTGATTTCGGATTCTGCATATGAAATACAATTTCAGGAAATTATTTATTTATGTATTCACAACAAATTGAGTCAGATATATCCAGCTCTATGACGCTTTGCTGTTGAATGCTTGATGAAAGAAGGCCCTTCCAGACACAGTTGGCTGCATTGAAACGCATCTCTTTACCAATATGGCACACCGCAGTGTGCTAACTGCAGCGCCACTTCAGGTGGCCGATCACAGGCTCGATCCCGAAGAGGGCCAGGAAGCACAAGTCCTTATCTCCCTCCTTAGCAGCAAGCTGCTTTAGACAGGCCTCTGAAGAGGGGAAACAGCCTGTTGAGAAGCTGCACGTGCAAAATATTCAGCCACAGATAACGAGGGGAGGAGAGGAGATTCCCCTTCCTGCCTCCCCTCCCCGTCGCCTCTTACCAACAAGACGGTGGGAGATGCAGGGTTGGATTAAGGTGTGCGCAATAAGCCAGAGAAACAAGACCATCGGCATCCGTTGCCTTATTGCTGCGGTGCCGGCATGACAACACGATTTGCATAGGAGACACGGCAAATGGCTGAATGAGATTTTATTAAAATCTGTTTCCTTTGTGGCTGCATCTATCGCTGCAGAAGTAAAAGATATGTATACACTGAACTCCCTAATGCAGTTCCACAAAAGTTTGTCAGACCTCCATTTGGGGTCCAAATCCATGTTTGGTTTTGAAACAATGCATTTCATATTAAATAACACAGAAAACCTCCGCAAACCTCCAATTTCCATTACCAACCAGATTTAAATAAGCCTTTTATTATGCAGTCAGGTCCCAAAATCCCCACGCTAGTTGGGCTGGTTGAGATATTCCCAGACCTGTAACCCAACTACCCAACTATATTTAAATGTAGTCCAATCATAAGGTATGGTCTGTGAGTTGGAAGCTTACAAGCATGAATATGGTGCTCCTATTTCATACATGGGATACAGGAATATGGCTGTCCTGAATCCTAGTTGAGCCCAGCAAGTGTTTTTATTAATCTCTTTAATTAATATGTATTATCAATAAAACAATAAAACAACGGAGTGAGAAACAAGCCTCAGAGCCACTTTAAGCCAAAACGATCAATGTGTATGTGGAGAAAAAGCTAAATAAGATAACAAATGCTAATAATGTATTAAGAATGGGAGGAAGTGAGAGAATAATAGGATGGAAATACATTTATAATTAGTATAGTTAATACTGCCAAACTAAATAGATGAAAAGGAAATTCTTGAGAATCTTTTAGATTTAAATGAAGGATGGGAGATATGCCCTAAAACAAATATACAGCATTTTCAATTTTTTGGATGGTGACAGCATTAATTCATGTTTTTATATTTTGTTTTGAAGTTGAGGGAGGACTAGTCTGCCCTGTCATTTAATGGATGATGACAGACATGAGGTACATGAGGTAGCATTATGTATTCTCAACATCATATATTTAAGAGAATAAAAAGAAACATAAAGTGTATTACGTATACATAGAAGTCCAAATAAGATGTGCTTTTTCTTCCCAAACAGGAGATCTTCTTTGCCATTGAAAACATCTCACAACTGCATTTATTCAAGTTTCTGCCCGATACTCATTTTTACTGAATAGAGCTTAAACGCATCATGATAGGATGAAGTCACGCTTCGATAACGTTAGCTTTGTTATCTCGCCGAGCAGGACTGTGCTGCCTGGCGCCTGCTAACAGCTAACACTAGCTAGCTCTCCTGCTGATGTTTCACAGTGCTTTCATACTGGTACCAGAATTGGAAAACCACTTGACATGCAAAACAATGCGAAAGAATGGTTCAAACAGAATGCTTGACCCAGCTGCAGGAAACTTTCTATCGTTCCCCACGTAAAAGAAAAACTAAACAGGAAAAAGAAGACATTCACAGCCTCAGTTTTGATGGAACCCTGTATCAAACTAGTTTGGTTGAAACAGCTGTTTATTGTTGCTCTGTGTGTGCGAGCCTTGTTGTGAAACTCCAGGGTCCAGAAGTTGTGTGGGCTGGCAACTGTGGCAAAACTTGTCCGAGTCATCCATCATCGCTGGGGAGACTACCCACCTCTGGTGGCACAGCTGTTTGGGCAGTGACACCGGCGTGCCAGCCGTGGCCCCTACATCTGCTGCTGGGTCTGAGTCGACAGGGTCGATGTGGCTTTGTGGAACACAACAGCCAGCGTAGCTCCGTCTACACGGGACGGACCGAGAGACACCAAACACCGGGTCAGAGGGCGAGAAGGGATATTTTGGGTGGAAACAAGTTTGGGATTGAAGTTGACTTCATATCAGCCGGCTGCTCTACTTATGTGGAGGAAAAGGGAATAGCCGGCAGAGAGGAAAGAAAAGTACCGGTCATTATTAGAATGATTTTTCTTCTTGAGGGGAATGTTCACTTTGCGGATGCTCCTAATTTGGAGGAGACTGATGCAAACAGATTATTCAGTTATAAAAGAAAAATTGAAAATGTAATTAAAAAAAAAGTCATAACGTTTATTTCGGTATCCAGAATAATTTAGCAAACACGGGGCTTAGGCAGAAGTCTGGTTGATGATGTTAGCAAGCTGACCTTCCTGTTGAAGAAGGGCAGCTCACCGGTTTGCTTGACAGAGGACACTGTCAACACGGGGCAAAGGATCTGTCGCTGCAGCAGACTCTTCATGTGGCATGAATCAAAGTGATCAAAGCATAGATGAGGCTTTAAAGGCTGAACCAAATTGGCCTCATGCAAGAACCACCTTTATATTTGTTCTTAAGTGGCGAGTTCAAGTGACCTTTTAGAATTAGGGGCAATGAGAAATTATTCTCCGATTTCAAATTTTCTTACGTCCTGAGGTGATTCACAAGTGGTTCAGGCCTGTAGTGTGAGTCATGAGCAGCCTGTACAGACTGACTGCCTGTTGCCATAGGCAGACCGTCTAAGTACTTCAATTACAGTGTAACTCAAATTCTCACACTCCAACAGCTGCCTCAAGGTCTTTATAGGTCTCTGTTCAGGAGACTATTGTACAGCGTGTTCTCACTGCCAGCTCAATGTTTAGTCAGAGCCCCACGGCGTCTGATACCGGTACGCCAAGGCACCTTTAGCATGGATCGAGAAGCACCGGCTGTCAACCAACTCCAATGCAAACCCATCCGCTTTGTTATGAGACGGTCAGAGCAACTGACGTCTTGTAAAGAGCGAAGACGTCTGCTCAGGGAGGAGTTTGGGTAGATGGATGGGTCAAACAAACACGGGACTCTCACCCAGGAGACCGGTGTTCGTGTCTCATGTGAAGTCAATGTCGACTTATTTAACTGTTAATTTATGTAACTTATTTTACCGAAGCCCAAGTAGTTTGTTGCCTATACACAATCAAGTAAACCTAAAAATTAAGTTTATTTTGAAAAGAGAACGTATGCATGTAACAAGCGTAAACCCCAACACGTCCAAAACCGAACCAAGTGGGGAACTCAGAGTGTCATGAAATGAAGGTATTGAATAATATTTAAAAAAATTAAATATTGATGTCACATTAATAATACACATATGATAATATCATGTGAATAATCCAGCGCTTATTAAATCATTTCTGTTTTATTTCCATTTTCGCTTCATCTCTCTCAACCAATGCCTCACATATAGACGAGTGCCATGAATTAGTCAGACCCCCTGCCCATCATTTAAAACATGCTTTTCTTTAACAATACGTTTCTTACTTCCCTCATTGTACAGATCTGCAAAGACACAATGTTAATGAGCTTAATAATAGAATACCGTGACAGCAACTGCTACATTAGTGTTGTTTACAGCCGGACGTCAGGTCTTTTCTGACTCTTGGGGGCCATTTGTGAATGGAACCTGCCCACAAAAGCAGCACAGTAGGTGGTCTTCTGTAGCAATTTGGGGCCGTCAGTTACACTAATGATCAGGTGGCATTCACGGGGTGGAAACAAGCAATTTACGGCAAGTTTGTACAATTAACAGGGTTTGGTGAATCCAAACTCGGATCACTCAGAACTATTTAATAGCTTATTTTCCCCGGGGCTTTCATCCGTGTCTCACAGTCTTCAGGAGCAGAGAGAGTTTGCTCCGTTGTCAGTGATGTAAGTGCAGAATTCACTGAACATGTATCGGGTAGGGGCAGGATTTCACCTTACAACCTGTTGGTTAGGAAAGAAACGTTTGACTTTGAAGCCACTAAACATTAGACCTAATGGAAGCCGAGGGTTAATGACAACACTTATTAGGCTTTGCACATGAGATGTAAATGGAAAGGCCTCGTGCGGCACCATAAAGCAGACAACCGGGGTGTTTTCATCCTACTGTCGAGTCAAATTAAAGGGATCTTTTGAAAGAGCTGTTTTTTTTGTACTCTTTCTATGACTCGGATTGTATTGCAGAGTTTTGACCTGATGACAAACCAAATTGGTAATAAAAGAGAAACATCACACATGATCAGTCTGTTTTTGTCGTCTCACAGAAATCGTCTATTCTTAACGTCATACAAACCACTTGAAGAAGCCTCGGCCGACATCGGTCGTGCATTCAAAAGAACCGTAAGACAGATGAAGGAGGGTTCTCCTGTCGGCGCGGTGAAGCGGTCAAGGCGGGGGAACCAAAATAGACCTGCCGCGACCGCTGCAAGGAGGGAGTCACTATATGGGAGTTCAAGGCCCCCACAAACAAGCCCAGAGAGCCGGTGGGAGGTTGCTCATCTCCTCAGCCGCTCCCCCAACCCCACTCACCTCCTCTCACCTCCGCTGCCAAGAAGTCAGCTTTCATGTTCTTTTCAAAGTCTCAGGTAGTATTACCCTGGGCAACCTTGACAGAGCCCGGGGCAAAGGCAGCTGCACATGGCTGTGCAGTCTGAGAGCGAGAGAGCTGCGACGCATGCACGCCATTAACCGAGCACACGCCACCAGCGCCGATGCTCCCTCTTCCTACGCACTGACTGCGTCCACACACACACACACACACACACACACACACCCTTTGATTGTCTCCACGCCGTGGCTGTCATTAAGACTCATTAAGGGGGATGGTTTTATTGAAGGCGGTCGTGTTGAGGCATCCGCTGAATTATTCATACGCGTCTCTCTCTCTCTCCCTCTCTCACACACACACACACTTATATACCGCACGTTGTTGAAATCCAGGAAGCTAGAGCAGACGAGAGAAAAAGAGAGAGAGAGAGAGAGAGAGAGAGATGCAGCCTATATAGGTCACTTCCTCCTCCACCCGCATCGCTCAGAAAGTGGAACTGGAAAGGCGGGAGGGAAACGGAGAGCAGGGTTTATTATAGCAGGCAGACGCATGCACGCACGCACGCACACGTGCGCACACACACACACACACAAACACACACACACACATACACACACAAACACAGAGGTCCCGGCAGATAAAGGAGCGTACACCTCAGAGAGTAGATTGCCACAGCTATGAATGAAGCTCAGAATGGGCTTTGCGAGAAGGTAATACTAATTCATTGTTGAAAGAAAGCCAGAGAGGGAGTCACCATTCTGTGTGTGTGTGTGTGTGTGTGTGTGTGTGTGTGTGTGTGTGTGTGTGTGTGTGTGTGTGTGTGTGAGCGCTTGCGAAGCTGTCTTTGCAAGGACCAGTTTGAGCTTTAGACCTTCAGTGGGAGGAGGTGTTTTTTTGGCAGGAATGTGAGTCCTCACTTTGTTGGAAAAGTCGGGTTAGAATTGGGTCAGTATCGACAGATCAGAGGGTATTGATTGACACACACACACACACACTCTGTGCTCAACATATGGCATAGAGTATGCACGGAAATGGATACACATTTACATTTAGTTTGATCATATATTCTATTAAATATTCATTACATACAATCAGGGTTTAATATGCTCCATCACGTGGCTGCAACAGAGGAGAAAGCTAAGTGCTGTGGGTAAATGCACACTGGAGGCTAAAATTGTTAGATTATGCTAATTGAGCTAATTTGTTATAAATGGGTTTTCTAAAAAAAAGAAAAAACAACAAACGGGACAAAGGCTGCTCCCTTCCAACATTCATCAAGAACAAGCTCCTCAAAAGTAACAAATCAATTATTTATTTTTATTTAAATAATCTACATTGCTAACAAGCACACACTAATTGTAGTGGTCAAAAACAAGATGGGCCACAAACTAGATTGGTCACCAACCAACCCATGGACCTTTCCTCATGTGGGGCACTGAGGCTATACTATACATCACCAAATAGGCCGGGTGTTCGCTGACGACCATGTCGGCCAGCACAGCCTCCGAGGTTGCGTTGGAAACCGCATACTAACGTGCAGCACTGTGTGCGCCATACTCAATGAGTTCGAACGGCTTTCTGGCTACTAAATTAACAGCATGCCAGTACCAGCTGACTGCTTTCTTTATTTGGCTCTTTAATGACTATATTTGTGTTTGTTTCCATTTATTGTGCAAAGAACCTGTCAGGCGTCAGCAGGACCACTTTGATACCTGCTTGTACCAGACTCGTCTTTGTTATAGAAGCTGTTTCTCCGGCCCTTGTAGTGGATACCGATCGCTTGTGACTTCTTAGAATATGAAAACCGTCCCGCTTGCATATCCTCTCCTATCGACACAGCGTCTGCTCCATCCACTCCCTCATGTTAACCTTAAAGGTTTCCATTTTCCAGCGGCTTTTTGCAGCTCACTCGGTCACTTTGTTTCTGGACCATGTCCCGTTTTGGCAGACGCAATCCCCCTGTGACCCCCCCTGTTGCTAAGCAACCGTGAGTCTAACATTTACTTTTGTCAAGGAGTGAAACTGAAAGCACAAAGGAGTGGGCATTACATCACGCCTATTGACCAACTGGATAGATTTGAGCAACCTGTTTTATAGTATTGCCAAAGCGATGAAAAGAAGCCCCTGGTGATAACAAACTAGAACCGTCCTTTGAGATGGATGGCATCAATCTTCGCCGAGGGTGGAAGGCGTACGTTGTTGGCTCTTCTAGGACCTTCCTTGTTTACTTGTCAACCACAAGCAGCGCAACAACTCTTCCGATCATTCACGCTCTCCCATTGGCTACATGTGATTTCTCCGCGGGTGTAATAAGTGCCGCGGGTATCGCGCAGACACACTAACACACCTTTGAGTCGAGCGTTGTGACTCGCGCCCTTTAACGCCGCCGTGAATAGCAAGGCCCTTGCTGGCTATTCCTGCTTGACAGGCAAATACAACATGGAGACAAGTGTGTGTGTGTGTGTGTGTGTGTGTGTAGCTCTGTGTGTATGTGTGTGTGTGTTCTCCGACTCAGAGGGGCAATATCACATAGTGGTTCACTGCTTCTCCTTGTCACCTGGGTTCCTCTGTCCTCACCTGATGTCTTGTCAGTGACCAAATGTCAAGTGCATTTGTGCCCGAGTGTGTGTGTGTGTGTGTGTGTGTGTGTGTGTGTGTGTGTGTGTGTGTGTGGTCAACTGGACAGAGGAGGAGACATATCTGGGTCAGGCAGTTCCCACGAGGGTGTCCGAGCTCTCCGCGGCGGATGGCATGTCTGATATGAACGAGTGAGCAAGGAGGCGAGGGAGGAAGAGTGAGAGAGTGAGTGTGCAGCCAGACATTGAAACAGCCAGGGGTCAGAGGAGGACAGAGCACACACACACACACACACACACTGTTGGATGTTGCCTTGCAGCTAATCCACATGCATCAGTGCATCGGTGCTGTGACACACGCAAGTGGCTGTGCGGCGAAGATGTAGAAGCAGACAGTAACGCACAGAGTGCATCTGCAAACGGTGAACAGAATGTACTGCATGTATTCATTTCTGGACTTGAAGTAAAAGCTACTAGTGCTCGGCCAGGAAGTGGGACAGCGGGATTCATTCACACGTCCTCATGAAATAGGTGGCGCTTGGAAACACAAGGGCAGGAAGTGAAGAATCTGAAACGAGAGACATAGGTGAGTATACCAAATTAAAAAAGGAAATACAAACTGGAATGAAGGAAAACCGTAGAGGTGAGCAGAGCCCTGCGGTACGTTAACACGGCAGAAAAAATATTCCGATGAGCCTAAGTAACCAATAAGCCATGTTTCCACCCAGTGGTCAAGCAAACTTTTAAGTTGTCATAAAAAAAGAAAAAGAAAATTAGGCACGGCTCCATCAGCTGGTTTGGAGCAGGCGGCAACCTCTGGTGCTGAAAAGTGAAGCCACTGTGGAAGTGACTGAAAATTGCATTCTCTCTAATGTCCATCAGGGGGAGACTCTAGTGGTGGCAAAGAGAAGTATAGAAGTATCTGAGAAAATATTGATTTATTCCCTCAGTGAACATTGTAAACATGAGTTTATGTCTCAATCTCTAGTTTCAAGTTTTCTTTAATACAGCATGATGTTTATTTAGTAAATGATGGTCGATACAGAGTCACACATACCATAAAGCAGGGTATGCTTTAGGGCTGGGCTACCTTTTGATTGACAGACCACTACAGCTACCATAGCCGCATTCACTGTCTCTACGTCCCCAATATTCCAAAAATGGTCACTTGCGTTCACTAGTTGCTAAAAGACCCAGATGGCTACGGCCCAAATAACAAATTCAAGGCTTCAAAACGGCAGTCCACAAACCAACTGGTGACATTGCGACGACGGTCTATGGTTTGGAGCTAATGAACACGGCAAAAAGTCTAAAGAGAGTTTTTTGTTTGCATTCTCGTCATGTTTGGAGGCTCCGGCTGCTGCATTCCCACAGGAAGAAGTGAGTTACATGAGAATGATTGTCCATTTGTCCAATAAACCGACGCTAACGGCGCAGTAGCTGCTACCGAGCAGACAACTCATTGTAAAGACTACACACAGTTTGAAGCCACCTTTCTAGACAGGACATATGTAGTATTTCTATTTTGTGACATGTGAAAAATTATGTAGGTCAGTAAGTGTTTTGACTGATTCAGTTAATTTCATTAATCAAGAAGTCAGTCTGTTCCAAACATGATTTAGGAATTATGTCAGGTCCCTCGTCAACCTGCAGCAAAAACAGGATCATTTAGTTTGAATTAGCAGTATAAAAGACATTTAAAAGAATGTTTTTTTTGTATCATCAGATCAGGTGACTATGCTGAATGGTCCCTCGCTGTGAGCCCTTTTCACCACATAATAATGAATGACACACCAGGTCAGAGAAATAATACCCAGCAATCAGCTCAAACCACCAAAGTTTTGAAAATCCGTCATTAATTCACCATGGGTGGGGCGTTCACGGAGCTCCGAGCTGAACGGCTGTGGCTAAATTGGTTTTAATGGATTTCATGGGGTGCAGTTCGTGGGCCTTTTGATTGACAAAGAGGTCTGAGAGTCGCCACAGCCCCCCCCGCTCCACTCTGTCCCCCGAGCTACGCACCATTGATCAAACACATACAAACTGTCACTCTGTATTGCCAGGACGCCGGTGACGAACTCACCAGTCACTTCAATCACTAGTCAATCAACCTCGCATCCCGGAGCCGGACTCACACACTGGAGCGGGGGGATGACGTTTGGATGCATCTCCATTTGCTTCAAGGTAAAACAAAAGACAGTTAATGATTTTTCATAGCAAGACAGCTGTAAAGAACATTAGTCTTTAATTACTTTTTCCTAATTTTACAGAATCTAAAAAAAGAATACATAAATGACTTTGTTAAATGGCACACACAAGCTGCTCCATCTGAATTCTGCGTTAATGTATAGTATGAACATAGTCAAACACTTACCTCAATCCAAAATGCGAACTACGACCTGCGATGTCCTTCAACAGCGATTGGCTCTCAATCTCCATGGCGACGCGGCAAGGTCACGGGAGTGGACGTCCGCTCCGGACATGAGAAATGAGCACAATTACAGCTTTTGAGAGGTAATTATATGTGCGTTGTGGTGGAGGGGGACCATAAATAACCGCTGGATCCACCTTGTGTGCTTGTTTGGTAATTGGAGAACAATGAGGTGGGAGAAGGGAAGCGGGCGACAGCACCGAGTCCATTGTGGCTCCTTTCACCGCGGAAGAAAGGAGGGCCGGTCGGCCTGAGTGTCTCTAATGGCGTGGTGGAGAGTATAAAAGAAGGAGAATCCGTGTGTGGGGGTTTGCTTTTTTTTGGGACATTAGATAAGGCGTCGGAATCTGTAAGCACTAATTCATACACTACTACCACTAAAGGTTTAAAGGGTTGGGCTACACCGAGGTTTGATTCTTTTTTCTTTTTCTTTTTTTTAATAAAAATGACATATTGCAATGTGAGGGTTCCCTGAAAAGCACACCCTAAATAAAGACCCTCCTGTAATTCCCCCGATGGCTTAATAGTCTCTGCTCGCCCCTTCCCAAAGCAGTTTATCTGCACTCGCGATAGGACAGCCAATAAGTAGCTTACGACACACAAGAGCTTTTCCCCGACTACAGGGTGGTTGTCAGTGCTAAGTAGCTATCCTCCTCGCGCTCTCCGAGAACATCAAAAGTGATGGGGCCGTGTTTCATGGGGGCTTCCACCGCCACGGAGCTCAGCGCCTGAGAGAGCGAGCACGCTGTGGCTGCAAGGAGGTTAACGTTTAGCAGATTTGTTGGCTTCTTCTGCGCCTGGTGCAGTAAATCCCTGCACATTTCAAATGGTTTGTTTATTCTCCGTCCACAGGCTGCACAGTAGAGCTCATCTCTCTTGATACCGGTTTGATACCTGTCTTCTGGCCGAAGTTGGCAGCTGGCTGCCTGACCAGTGTTCTTGAGCGGCTCCTGAATCCCGTCCAGCTCAGGGGTCATATAGTTAAGTTTGTAGTTTGTGGTGAAACAGATCTGCGTGGGTCATGCTTGCCGTCAACCCATTTGAGGACTGTGTCAGGCTTCCCTTCCACACACAAGATCTTGAACTTCTATCTTTGTGATGACACTCATTAGCATTATGCCTTCTCCAGCCCCTTACCCTAACTTTAACCATCACAATAAATGCCTCAGCCCAACCCATAAGGCCTTTACCCAATGGGGGCGTGATGTTAAACAAATTACTTTATAGGAAATGCTTTCAATATTTCGCATCAAAACTATTCATACCGGCAGCAATGTCAATTTTAAATTTTGTTTTGCAAAAAAAACATTCTAACCTGAATAGTGAAGCAAGTCTTAATTCTCAAACAGAACGTTTTGAAGGTCTGTCAAAATGAAATGTCCTCACTGAAGGTCTAAAACTCAAATTGGTCCTCACAAAGAAAGCTATAAAGTACAGACACACACACACACACACAGAAAATCCTCACCTTAGCGTCTCGCCGTTCTCTTCCCTACCACGGGCGCCTTGAGGGACCTCTGACATCCCTCTTCGCCTGCTATCAGCCACTCTTTCCTTTCTTTGTCTTTCTCTCTCTCTTCCTGTGGAGAGCAGCGTGTTTGTGCATAATTTCCATTTCAAGGGGTCATATAAATTCCCCTCCATACAAATGAGTCAAAGTCTCCGAGGTAATAATCACACACAAACACACACACACACCCCAGGTGGCTCCATATTGCATCGCTAACATGAATAAATAATTAAATGAAATCAAATTTTTTATATTTATTTTTTTATTTCATTTTCTCAGCCGCTGAATCCAATTCCGCCCCCACCCTTTGAGGACCACACCCGGGTGACCCTCGGGTACAATTACCGCCATTCAAGACATTACGCAAACACTTTTGTGTTTTAGAAGTATGCCGTGCTTCCTGTCAGACATGCAGTATGTCTCGTGGCGGGGATGGAGTAAAAATAACGTAATATATGAAACAACTGGCAGGATCACACAACGGAGAACAAATAAATATAAATATAGACACTCCTGCCCACTGATCTGAGGTGATTCTGATGTACATTTGCCTCCTTAATGTATCCACATATTAAAACACATTCCAGTAATGTGTCCCTCTCCTTTGCATAAGACATCCTCTTATTTCCCAGCCACATAAATATTGCAGTGAGCTCCTCTCCGTCTCATGCGAGTGCCTTCACCGGGCAAATGCAGCGAGTCACGTGAGGCAGCCGGCAGCCACAACACCACTGTCACCTCTTGTTCCAGGTCAAGGGGTTTATGACCCGAGGAGGCCGGGGCGGCTGGCACGTAAAGCGCCCCCGGTCACGTGACCTGCATGGTGACAACGCGCTGCTGGATCCTGTAATGACGCAGCAGCACTCCGCTGCTATAGGTCTGTGAGCGGAAGCTGTGGCCGGGTCGGGATGGGAGAGGGGACGTCATGCTTGCAACCACTAACCCGTGACGACAGCCACAGAGGCGGCGTGGCTTCTTTCTGAAGTCATGTCTTAGCATGGCGCTTCAGTAAGAGCAGACCCCGCCAGTCCGGCCTTAGGAAGAATTATAGAAAAGGCAAAGTGCCAAGATGAATAGTTTGTTCCTAGTTCTCTAATGATATTGAAGCTATGGTTGGTTTTAAAGATTTTAAAATGTTTCCAGTCCAGTGTTGCACACTCTTTTCCAATGAAAGCAGATAGCAGCAGTAGCTCCAAAAGTCGCTAAATCCATCGAGAAAGCCACGCCCCCAGAAGTATCATCATGAACGTAAACAAGGAACATGGTTATTTCTAGTACTCACAACTGTTTGAAATATTATGCTGACGTGCAACATTTGATTTATTGATTGCTGTTGGGATGTAAAGATCATTTTAACAAATTGAACAAAGAAGTTTGGAAGAATTGACCAACCCTACATGAAGCATGTCCTTTGAAAGATGCAGTGTGAAGCTGTCCTTGTCAATATTGACATATTCACAATGAATAAAATGGCAATGCGTGCCACAAGGCATCCCTCATAATGAACACACAGATAATTATAACTCAATAATGATTGTGGGGCAGGGGCGTGGTTTGGCGCACCTGCGACGGAGGAGAGAGAAGCGCGCTCGTTGGGGTCAGCTGGAGCTCGTTACGGGGCGACAGCTGGGCCCAATGAGCGCGCAAAGGCCGGGCTATTTAAGCCGGCAGGAAGAGGGGAAAGGGGTGGTTGATGGTGACATGTGTGAGGAGAGTATCTGGTGAAATAAAACATGTTTAACCCACGAACACGTGAGTCAGGAGTGTTTATGCGAGCCACGGATCCACGGGCAGGGGGGAGCCTTGCCACAGTGGCGCCCAACGTGGGGCTGGGGGACCAGTCCTACGAGGAGTGGATCGCGTGGCAGGCGCAGCGGCCGGAGGACCGAGCACCGCTGAAGCCGGACCGAGGGGGCAAGCTGGTGGGCGCCGTAAGGGCGCTCGGGCCGGAAGAAGCCCCGGAGGGTCGGCGAGGCAAGACGCGGAGACGGCGCGGCGCCGAGGCAACAGCAGAGGCGGCACCGACAGGAGGTGCGCGGAACCACGAGGGGGCCGACGTCCCAGAGGTACGCCAGACGGGGACGCCGGAGGACGCCCGAAGGAGGTTCCGCGAGTTGCGACTGGGATCCGGGGTCCTGCCCTACCGGTTTGCGGAGGAGGTGCGGCGCCAGGCGGGACGGTGGCTGCGGCCGGACGGGGTCGGGAACCTCGAGGAGGTGATGGAGCTGGTGGCTGCCGACCAGTTCACCGAGGGACTGCCGCCGAAGATGGCCGCCTGGATCCGGGACCGCCAGCCGCGGGGGCTGATGGCCGCTGTCACCCTGGCTGAGGACTACCGGGCCCTGGGCCTGCCGGAGGAGTCGCCCGAGGAGACGGCGGTGCCGGGCCGGGCGGGCCCGACCGCGCGCAGGGAGACGGCGGCCCAGACGGGCAAGGGGCCGCGGCGGGAGGTGGCGGTCCAGACCACCGGCGCGCCCGCGCGGAAAGAAAGGGCGGTGCAAACCGGCGGAGGGCCCCGGGCGGACGCGGCGCAACAAACCGCGCCGCTGGGGCCGACGGACCGGAGAGAGCCGGCGCGGCGGAGGCAGATGGCGCCGACCACGACACAGGGACCGCGGAATCGACCAGCGCGCCGGGGAGGGCCGTGGGCTCCGACTCCGGGGCCCGTCGAGTGGTCCCCGCCGTGGCCGAGGAGGGAGACCGGGGGACGCCGGGCCCTCTGGCCGGAACCAGGACCAGCCCGGCGGGAGCCAACGCCGGAGCCCGAGACCACCGGACACACCCGGCTGGACTCGGGGAGCCCTCCGGGGACCCCCCCGCTGTGCTGGACCTGCGGGCAGCCGGGGCATCGGCAAGCCGACTGCCCGGTCATGGAGGTGGACCAGGGGGTGCGAGTCCCGGGCCGGTCCATGCCGGGCCGAAGATGGTGGCGGAAGCGCCGGCGCCAGCGGCGGGCACGGGCCGACGAGCGGGACCGGACGGCACACCGGAGCCAGCTGGTTGCCTTCGGCCAGCGGGAAGGGGACCAACCGGGGTACCAGCGGCAGTCCGACGGAAGCGCCCGGCAGAACGGCAGGTGCAGCGACCCCGGGCGGCTGCGCCGGGAGAACATGCGGCTACGGGGGGAACTCCGATGGGCCGTAGAGGACCGGCTCAGGGATAAGCGGACAATCCGGGAGCTGGGCCGGAGGCTGAAGGCCGCGCAGGCGGCGCGTCCCCGCGCTGGGGCTCAGCTGGCCGACGGGGGCGGGGACAATTTGGCCCCGACTGGGTTGTACTTCCCCTAATATTCTCTCTCTTGTGTTGCAGGTGGCAGCGGCGGGCGGCGGACGGCGGCCGGTTTGTCCCGGGGGAGGAGGCGCGCCGAGAACCCCGGGGCGCCAGTGCGTCCGCCGTCCGGACCACGTCCCGCCCCAATGACCCACCAGAGGGGGGATGCCAACGCCCGGGCCACCCGTTGGCATCGGGCATATTAGCCGTGGCCCCGCGCGGTGGTCCATAGGCCGGGGTGCGGAAGGCTGCGGCTGGCTCCCTCGCCCGGCCCCATGGGGGGGGGTGGGGGGAGTTGGCTAGGCCGGTGGCACCCGGCCTAGAGCGGGCGGTGGGGATATGTGGGGCAGGGGCGTGGTTTGGCGCACCTGCGACGGAGGAGAGAGAAGCGCGCTCGTTGGGGTCAGCTGGAGCTCGTTACGGGGCGACAGCTGGGCCCAATGAGCGTGCAAAGGCCGGGCTATTTAAGCCGGCAGGAAGAGGGGAAAGGGGTGGTTGATGGTGACATGTGTGAGGAGAGTATCTGGTGAAATAAAACATGTTTAACCCACGAACACGTGAGTCAGGAGTGTTTATGCGAGCCACGGATCCACGGGCAGGGGGGAGCCTTGCCACAATGATAACAAAGTTTAATAAATAAATAACTTGAATAATAAAGTTTCAGAAAAAGTGCATGTTCATTGGGTCAAGGACCTCAAAAGATCATTCATCTGCGGAATTTTTATAGTCATGTTTTTCTTTTCACCTTGGAAAACCATTTATTGAACAAGTTGTTTATCTGCAACACAAATTGTCGCTTCCACACACAAGTTAAATGTGCTGGAGGAAAAGAGTGGGACTGTTGACGGCCAGCGTTATTTCTTCTGCTGGAGGCAAATGAGCATCTGAAATATTTGGATTATTAAGGGAGCATTAATTTTAGACAAAAAATAATGAATCACTTATAGAATGTGTATGTGGGTTAACATGTTCACGAGGCCGATGTTTTTCTAGTTAGTCTGCAAGATGTTGTTGATCATCCAAATGACAGAAACAACACGACTTATTCATTTTGTATTTGCGGACGACAGACAGTCCTAGATTTTGCTTTCTGAATAACCCGCCAGCCGCCATCATGCGTTGCTGTTGGCCAGGTACGCTGGGTATTTACCGTGTCAGCAATAACACACCTCAAAATGTCCACATCGACAATCAATGAATGCATCATACTGAGTGTAATTTGTCCCGGGTGAGCCTTTGCAGGAATACTAAAGAGGCGCCTTCATCGATTCACATGCAAATACTCAGCTGGCATTAGCAGATGGATGGACTGATTGGTCCCAGTCAGTCAAATCAGCTGCTGATTATTCTGCATAGGATGGTCAAAATATCCGTCTGCTTTTTTTCACTGACTGTTTGTCTTTTACTGTCACCCTCCCACCTCTTCATACACTTTGACGCCCAGAAGACGGCAGAAACGCGGCTACGATGCCGCGTGGGCGTCTCGTCTGTGCACGCCCGCGACGAGCATCGTGAGATTCCAGATGGCCGATATTGAGCGATTACCTTTTCAGCGCTCACCAGCCCTCTGTGTCTACACCCTGATCCCTCCTCTCAATAATGGACTGCAGGGTAACAAGGGCTGTGTGTGTGTGTGTGTGTGTGTGTGTGTGTGTGTGTGTGTGAGCAGCTTCTCTGATTAGACAGCCGAATATACTCTGTATTCAGCCACGGCGCCGCCTGCTCCAACTGGCATAGCTAATGAAGAGCCTGTGCCCCTCCCTTGGCACTAGTGTGTGTGTGTGTGTGTGTGTGTGTGTGTGTGTGTGTGTGTGTGTGTGTGTGTGTGTGTGTGTGTGTGTGTCAAGCTGCAATTAAAAGGCCCGTCAATGGTGTCTGCCATAACAGAGGCTCGGACTGTCACTATCGACCAGCCTCAGCACACACTGTACAGTGGGAGGAGTGAGGGGAGGGAAGAGGGGAGAGCAAGTGACAAGGAAGAAGAGAATGAGATGGTGGAGGTAGAGAAAGTTCATTTGGTATTGCGATTGGGTCTCAGCGCAGACAAAGCGACCAACCCGCTGCTAAACAGCAGCAGCTCCAGATCATCTCTCAGGAGTTGGTTGAGACCAAAAACGGATCAAAAAGGATCTCATGTGACAAGAAACCAAGGTCATAATAGGTCAGTATTGTTTTCTCAGCTTGTTCTGCTGCCCCCAGGTGGCCTGGGTTTAATGATGTATCCACTGATAAAAAAAAAAAGAATCGTCAGATTCAACAGTTCAATGCAACCCTAAGCTGTAAACTATCCCCAGACAGGATAAAACTTACACATTTAAAATAATATTTCTTTAAATGATAATCATAATAATCTTCTCAAATATTGTGTTTTAATTTGTCGGTATTTACAGCTGGTAATGGCAGTTGAGCTCCAGATGACACCAGAAGGTAAACACGACATGATAAAGAACAAAAAGGATTCAGACAAAATATCATGATAACATATTTATGCACAAGATGACATGATGCCTCGATGAAGAAAAGTATCAAATTAAACAAATGTTTATTCCAGGAGTCATTAAGGGGCAAAACACTTTTATTGTTTCCAGTGGAACATTTGAGCTACAAGTATATTTACATCACACACTGCAGCACAGCACACTCACTGAGCCACGGCACCATGGAAAGTCTCTTTTTGTTGCAAAGGACGTTTACAGCTGGGTTACACACACACACACACACACACACACACACACACACACACACACACACACACACACACACACACACTTCGGATTCTCCCACTTGAGCACACGCACACGCACACGCACACGCACACGCACACGCACACTCTCTCTCTCTCTCTGATCACCTGTCCCTCCCCAGCCTCTCAGAGCAGGATGCGGTACTTGAGGGCCCGGGGGACCCTGTTGATGACGAGGCGTCCGTCGTAGCTGAGCGAGGCGAAGAGCCAGGGGTCGGCCGACGACCACTCCGCCGCGTACACACTGTCCTCGTGCTCCTCGTAAGTAGACACCACGCTGTCCTGCAGGGGCTCCTTACACCTGAATCACACACACGACACAGACAGATTGTTGTTGTAGAATAGCCTTCTGCTTCCTAGTGGCTCTTATTTAACCGTTTGATCCTAATTGACTGCTGGAATAAGTTATTGTTATTACATTTAAAATAAGTTGTTTATTATTTAGTAAATTTCTGATGGAATGATGTTTGATATTTAGCATTTTGTATTTATAAAAAAAATCTGTCAACAACTTAAATAAATGGCCTGTTTGTCATCCTCGAGGTCCGACAAACAGGCCATTTATTTAATTCAACACATTTGCCGAAACCCGTTATTAATGACTGGAAGCATCATTGTTTCCATTTGTGTTTACTAGCTGGCAGTTTTTCCTTCCTCTCTGCTGCCTTTGAGGACACACTGCTGCGTTCCTCTGTGCATCACCGCTGTCAGCTGTCACTCAGCAGAGGAGCACATACCGGGGTTAAAGATGTGTATTCCGTCACCTGCGCACTTACACGCTTGTGGGCGCACGTCTGATTGAAATAATGCAGCCCTCCTGTAAAAAAAACATGGCTCAATAGCACTGTGTATGCTGTCACACAGTCACACGCACACACACACACACACACACACACCTGCTGAGGACTGGAGAGCATTTACTTTGTTTTCATCTCTCTCCGTCTTCAGCACACAAACAACCTCCCCAGTGCTGAGACACTTCTCCCACGGCTCCGACAATGTGACAATAAATAAGATCTTTAGAATTATCATCTAGCATTATTTCCATCCCAAATTTCTCCCAAACCCCAGTGCTGTAAGTAGTCCAGAGGGAAGGCAGTGACATACATATTTGAATTTATTTTACACATTAACTGTTTCTCGCAGACAGTAGCTGCTCCCCCCGGGCTGCAGCCTGAAATAAAAACAGTCCTAAGTGCTCCGCTCGTATAGATTCATTGGGGAAGAACAGGAACAAGAGAGTATGTGTGAGAGCACTTGACTGACGCTATAATGCTGGGGTGAGTTTTTAAGGATTATGTCACTGGACAGTTCACCTGCTAATGGAAAATATTGTGCGCTACAAATATGGTGACATTTGTAGCCGGCCCCCAGTGAGAAATAGTGACGGTTGTTTATTAGGTACATCTAGCTTCAAGGCATTCAGTCTAATACAACTGTCCTGCAATAAATCCAACCTTCATGAAGGTGATAATTGGTTCAAAAGATGTGCTGAATCCTCTAATCTACTGAATTGAGCCGGTCGAGTCGAGCCGGTTCCCCCTGGGCTTTGCACCGGTGGAATTTGTGCCACTAACTCAAAGTTTGTCTACCGAAGCCGAAAAGTAGTCTCCTGGTGGCAGGAAGGATGAAAAACATAAATATGAATAGTGTTCTTGTTTCTGCCACTTGAGATTTAATAAAATAATGAAATATCAAAGTGAAGATTATAAAATAGTATTGTTTTGTTTGGCCGGCTCTAAGAGTTACAGCAGTTTGGTGGAACGTATTCTTGCCCTCCTGTTCCTTGTTTGTTTTCTGTTTTTGATATCCAGTGACTGCAAATCGAGTTAGTCTGGACCCAGCGTTAGAGATGAAATGCTGATTTGTTAGGAGCATGTGGCTGGATACTACACAGAGGGGTGTTGTATTCAATTATACTGAGACGTGTTATTCACATTTGGGTCCGCCCATTGACAATCAGTCAAGATTTATATTCCGATAGCACAAGATTCCTATTTTATAACACAATGTCATTCAACATTGAAGCTGAAACCTCCAAAATGTTTTGCCTATTCAGACAACCGATTGAACAACCCCGCAACCGCCTCCCTTTCCAAATGTATTAGGACCTTCAGGTGCATTCCTGCAACCAAATTAAAGCGGATTATTCAACGTAAAAACATGAACGTCTCTCTGGAGAGCCAGTGTTTGGTTTGTCTGTTCTGGGCGGCTGTAGAAACACGGCGGTGCGACTCCATGAAGAGGACCTGCTCCCTGTGTAGATATGAAGGGCTCATTCAAAGCTAATGAAAACACAGCAGTTCTTAGTTTCAGGTGATTACACACTAATGTTATAAATATAATATTATTTTCCTTTTTTTGCCCCCTAAATCCCACACAGCGGTCTGTTAACTCCTCTTTAAAACCTAATCAAGGTAGAATGTAAGAGGGACTGTTGCATTCGACTGAATCAGCTTTAGCTAAGTGTACCTAATAAACTGAAGGTATCTCGACATAAGTAGTGCTGAAGTTGCTTTCTTATGATATAAAACAGTTGAAATATGAACGTAAGATTTACTTAAAAAGTGGCGTGGCAATGGTACAGCATAATCTGATACAGCGACCTCAGTCAGCCACTTCCCTGTTTAGCTTGTTTCCACAAGTACGCCCGGCCTCCCTTCGGAGGCTAACACCTTCAGCTTCACCACGACCAGAACACCAGATGAGGGAATATCTCCTGGAAGAATCCTGACCTTGACATTATGTGTTGTTTAATTTTTCACCCATCTGTGCATTTACGTCACCCTGGTGATGATTTCTTGTATTGACAAAGAGGCCTTGTGAAGAAAGAAATCATACTAATTTTGCTTGGATATCTTTAAAATAATGATCTGCAAACGTCACGATCTGCTGAATCTGAAGAGCACCGTATGGAGGACGGTACGCAGTGACCAGGTGCTGTGGAGTGGACACGTACTGTACATACAAGAGGGGTCAATACGTGTAGTGGACGGGTTCAAACCAAAGCTGAGTGCTGGTGATTAGGAAGAAGAGGTGATAATTGTGGATGACAGTCCGTCATTGAGTGTAAGAGCTGCTAGTCATGGATAAGAGGGGGAATTGGACCGTAATGGATGGAGGACAGTGGCAGATTTGAAACGCACTGAATGGAAACCATTATGGATGATATCCCTGCAGAGTCTGAATGCCAGGGAGAAACACTCCAGAAGTGTTTTGACAGGTTTGACTCTCCACTTTCATCATGTCAACGTATGTGAAAGGGAAGGTTCATGGAGGACTGATATCAGATGAGCGGTTCAAAAGTACACGGAGCGTTTTTGTATATGCTTAAGCATCACACAGGTGTTTCATTAGGCTCCTTGTGGCCGTCCAGAAGCATACAAGGGAGGTATGACTTATGTATGGAGGTGTGACTTCATGTGGTGAGAGGCTGACCGTCTGCGCTGGTTGTTTGAGGTATCCATAGTCGGCGTATTTGGGTTCTTGTGTGACTTAGTTGTAAAGGATTAGAGTCTGGTGTGCTCTGTCTGACAGCAACGTAAAGAGGTGAAAATATTCTCAGTAAATGTTTAGGGGTCTAGAATACGTCCACAGCAGTATAGTACCTCATAACCCCACCACAAAACACAGGAACCATCCCTTTCACACAGTGCTCTGACTCCATATGTGCATTATGATACAGATTCGAACTAAAGAAGGGCTTCTACTGTCCAAATGCCTTAAAGAGGTTTAAGGTCATTCATGGACCAGCAGGCAACAGCAGAGTGAGGAAGAACGGGAGTTACAGCATGCAACCAACAGAATGAAATCACAACCCTGTTCATGTTTATTACGCGGGGCAATGAAGGATGGTTTATACATGGTTTTAAACATCAATAATTGGCAGAGGAGCTGATAATGTACCACTCAATTTCAATAAATTTCCCTCTTGTGTGTTCAGTATTGGTGATTACGAACTCTCCTGAAGCACAGTGCTAAAAAAAACCTGAGACACTTACCTGTGACCTCCTCAAGGGTCACTCTCATAACAGGCAAACGAGATACTGAGGACCGTTAAAACCTTGAAACACTCATTATTACTCAGCTTTGGCAGCCTGGAAAACCATAACTGGTCGAAAAAAACACATGAAATTGGAGCTGTAATAAACCGTTGTTATCCTTAAAAAAAAAACTTTCAGATTGTTGGAAGCATTTAATTCTCTAACTAGCCCGGGCTGCTCCCTTACTTGTCCTCCTGGTGGTTGTCCTCCCCCTCGCTGAGCTCCTCGTCGTCCACCAAGTGCCCGAACGGCTCCGAGGAGATGGACACCATATTGGAGAGGATGAGGCGGCTGTCACTGCTGGCCGTCAACACCAGCTGGTCATGGCTGTGGTTGTAGCGGACGCTCCACACCCTGGGACGGAGAAAAACACAAAAAAGTCAGCACTTGTGTGTGTGTGTGTGTGTGTGTGTCAGTACATGCATTTATTAAGAGCTGTGTGTGGATCTTTTGTCTCCGAACAAAAGAACCACGTGGAAACTGATATCACTATATAGTGAGTAAAACCACACATATGGGAAGACCACACATGCTGAAACACACATACACACACACACACACACACGCACACGCACACACACGTCTCTCTCTCTCTTTCACACACTCGTGCCCACGCAAATCATGCAGAAAATGCAGCATTCTCACAGTGGGATTCACAGCAAATTATGCCTCTCTGGGTGTGGACTCAGATGCCAACAATTGAGGATTTGGTACCTTTCTGATCCACTTTTTCAGTCCTCCACAACCTTCCTCTCTCCATTTGTGTTCCCCTTCTTTCTATATCTCTGATTGTCAATAGTGTCTCCCTCCCTTGCTCTGTATCATCCTCTCTCTCTCTTTCTGTGAGCCCAGGCCCAGCTCAGAGGGCGGTACCAGTTCCCTTACCAGTTCCCTCACAGGGAGGGATTGAAGGATAACGGAGGCTGTTGACAGGAAATCAGCCTCGGCCACGCCGTTCCCAGCGCTCCCATAATCCGCTTCCCTGCGAAAAAATAGTCCCTAATACCCCCAGCAGCCCTGAGGCCATATCCTGGCTGTGCTCCAAAAAAAAATGAGCGCCTGCAGCACGCACACGCACACACACACACACACACACACACACACACACACACACACACACACACATATATATGTGCATCACAGTAAAGAGTGTACACACAGGACAAATATACTCAGACATATGCATTATAGAAATGCTTGAACATACATGTAACCACAGAGATAAAAAAAGACCCTGCAAATAACACAGATTAGATGGCGCACATACATACATACGCGCGCACGCACGCGCACACACACACACACACACACACACACACACACACACACACACACACACACACACACACACACACACACACACACACACACACACACACACACACACACACACACACACACACACACACACACACACACACACACACACACACACACACACACACACACACACACACACACACACACTAATCTCCTATCTGAAGAGATCCCATCTGCAGCTATCTACAGTTATGGATATGTTCGCCAAGTCTATCTTTCTTTTGGAGATAACGTCCGCACTCGTGTGTGTGTGTGTGTGCACGTGCACGTACACAAAGGCATACGCGTGTGTGTGTGCGTGTGTGTGTGTGCGCGCCTTTATCTTTATTTATTGGTGTGCTGCAGCAGTATCCCAGTTTGGCTTGCAGACACACTGATCATCTATTCAGCTCACACAGGAGAGAGAGAGAGGGACACACACACACACACACACACACACACACACACACACACACTTCTGCAGTACACTATGTTCAGCTCTTAGCAGGACGAGCTAGTGCAGGACTGGGCTCCCTTCGACCCACACTGACTCAACCCTCACTGACAAAATGAGAAGCGGCCTATTTAATTAGTAATTAGTGTATTACTACCTTTTATTGCACCAGCAGTAGTTAGGGCATTTCATTAGTTAGGAGATTAAGACATTAATAAAACCAGAAACCAATCAACAGTGAAGCAAAGCAGTTATCAGCATGTTTATCATTGTTGTTACTGGGTTTTACTGAATGTGCCTGAACTACACTCCATGGTGTGTAAAAGGCACAGATACAGTACAATTATATTAGACACAGTCAAGTCAAATCTTATGTCATGATAAATGCTTTTTCCCGCCTATTTCTTATAAAACCTGATCATGTGATGTCCCCAACACAAGTTCAGTGAGCTGCGGGGAAACGTTGGAATGTGATGCACTCTCTGGAAATCTAAAAAGGGAGAGTGTCTCTTTAAAGAAACAACTTTTAGAAAAAATAAAATCATCAAATTCGACTTTTACTAACTCATGGCCAACTCGGTACACCCAAATTACATTTTCATCTGTTACCCTAGGGGTATCCAGCCATGCACATAGTTTAAGTTTCATTTGCACAGATTTTGAGATATCCAACTCTAAAATGTCTGTCTCTTCTGTCTCCCCCAATACAATTGAGGTGAATGGATTTTGGATTTATTTTTTAAGTCTGGCAGTCGCCTCGGACTATGAGGTACATCAGCATAAAATGTCGTTATAATGGCCATCCAGGGTGAATTATTTCACCAGTAATTCTCCTGCATGGGATTCCCATAATATTCACCATATTGACAAGTGTCATTGAAAACTGTTGAAAGGTTTGCTGCACAGCAAATGGAGCGAACGGCACTGTGTGTGGTGAGCTGGAGCGATACAAGTCAGATACAGCGGTAATTTCTGGCTGCATTGAAGGAGCAGTGCTCAAAAAAGATGTTCCATCTGCTGCTGAACATTTCTGATAATTGAAAATATTATATTTCCTAAGGAATTACATTTCTATATAAACGTGAGTACATGCATGTTCAAGAATGGCACGATGAGGTCATTAATAACCCTCAGTGTACTTACTACAGGTTGCTAATTTCATTTTGAATATCATGATCTTTTTGCTTAAATTGAGGGTTGGTAATGTTCTTCAAAATCAGATCAGAATCAGAACCATTTATTGCCATGTTTGTTTTCACATTCAAGGAATTTGTCCTGACGGAAGGTGCATACATTTAACATTTAACAATACACATTTAACAGTAAACAGAGAGCAATAAATGGGAATGAATTAATTAATATTTACAATTCAACAGTAGGATATCAAAATATAAAAATAAGATAAAGTGCATGGAATGTGCATGAGTGTAAGTGTTGTGTGAAAGTGGCAAGTGTAATGTTAAAGTGTATTTAAGCATAAGGCTATGTGCAGGGGAGTGTCCGGTGGGAATTGTCTGGGGGTGACAGACTCATTAGAGTCAGTGGGGCTCTGTTGATGAGCCCGACTGCAGACGGGAAGAAACTGTTTTTGTGGCGTGAGGTCTTGGTCCTGATGGACCGCAGCCTCCTGCCAGAGGGGAGGGACACGAACAGTTTGTGTCCAGGGTGAGAGGGATCAGCTACAATCTTCCTCGCCCGCTTCAGGGTCCTTGAAGCAAACAAGTCCTGGAGGGACGGCAGATTGCGGCCAATCACCCTCTCGGCAGAGCGAATGATGCGTTGCAGCCTGGCCTTGTCCTTGGCAGTGGCTGCAGCGTACCAGACGGTGATGGAGGAGCAGAGGATGGACTCGATGATGGCAGTGTAGAAGTGCACCATCATTGTTTTTGGCAGGTTGAGTTTCCTCAGCTGCCTCAGGAAGAACATCCTCTGCTGCGCCTTCTTGAAGATGGAACTGATGTTGAGCTCCCACTTGAGGTCCTTGTTCAAATTCTCTTTACATCCCAACAGCAATCAATAAATCAAATACTGTGACAAAAAATAAGAAAAGAATCCGGCAACTGTAGGTCTGTAATGAGCCCGTCTGAATATTGGCCTTTTAAGAACGAGTCCAAAGACTAACTCATACTCCTTTCATTCCCCCCCAAACATGGGATGTTGAGAGCAGGTTAGTGTGACACTTGAGAACTGACAGTGGAGCTTGAACTCGGGTGCTCTGGTTCAAGGACAGTACCCACTGCACTACCCACCCCTGAACCTGAACCCCCTCGGCCCCCGATCCACCCACCAGTGCGAGTGCTCCTCCAGGGTCTTGACGGGCTCCTGGACGTTGCGGACGTCCCAGAACTTGACCTTGCAGTCGTCTCCGCAGCTGGCCAGGTAGTACTGGCGGTTGGGGTTGAAGTCCAGGTCACGCACCAGCTGGCCATGGGCATTCTCTATACAGTAGATCTGACTGGAGAGGAAGAGAGAGGGAGGAGAAGAGAGAGAGGTGATTAGAAAGAACGGAGATGACAGGAGGCATGGAGGGGAAGACGGGTGAAAGAATTAGGATGGTGGTATAGGAATGAGAGGAAGCAGCCAAGGAGAGAAATGATAAGAGAGAGGTATGGAAGAAAGGGAGACAGAGAGAGAGAGAGAGAGAGAAGAGGATATGACAGAACAACAAAAGGAGATAAGAGAGAGAGGATGATTCACAGGGTCCACACATGCCAGAACATTCCCAGGCTAAATCAAAACCTCCTCTGTGTCTGTGTCTGTCAGTGAAGGCCAGGCTCAATAAAGAAGCCGACACCGGCGGTGGTAAATTATAAAGACAAGCCTCATAACCGCGCAGCCTTGAGTTCCTGCTAGAGTGAAGTTAACAGAAGGACATGACAGAGGAAGAGAGGCGCTCACTTTCCATCTATCTGACCTCGGCCACCTTTCATGTTCCATACGTTTTCCTCGGCTCTCCTCATCTCCTCTCCTTAAATATACACTTTTAAAAAAGTATATTGCTTCTTTTTTTTTATTTGCTTCTCGCTCTGACCTTCCAAACATTTTTTCTTTACGTTACTGCCATGGTTTTAAAAGCCACATTCAGCTGTGGTACTGGTCATTTTCAACAAGTTTTATTTAGAACATCTTGAGTAAAGGTTAGAGACCAGAACAGAGCTACAAGGTGAGTAGATTCAATATTGTATGAGTAATTAAGAAGCAGTTTCAACCAATATGCCAGTTGATTTGTGAACTGAAAAGATTTTCACTTATAGTGAAAGTACGGACTCTTGGGTTAATCACTGTCTGATATCTATCCCTTCGAGAGGGAGGTATACTTATACCAGTAGTCTTAAAGTGATACAGATACATATAGATACCTTTTCTTTTCTACTTCATTCAATACCCATCATGTGAATGGACGCTGTGTCTGTCCGCACTGCGCTCACACGGCGGTAACCACTGATAACGTCGACCTGGAAGCCCCCCAAAAAGTTATCCATTCTCAAAACACAAGTGTGAAACACACAATACATGTTTGTCCAACCTGCACGGTGCGGATGGACAACTGCTGTGGAACCGCCAGCACAACCTGCCAGATCAGGGTTATAAATCAACTTCCAATCCACCATGATGTCTTACACTGATCAGATTTAAAAAAATATTTATATATATTTTTTTTTGTTCAGGGCCTTAAAAATGTTTTTTCATAGCTGAAGTTTATTGTTGTTGATTAACAGCATCAGTGAGTGAGTTCAGTTTCTTAAAAGCTGTTTAGAAGTAATATTCAGCACAGTAATGGTGGCTTGTTTACTTACTTTACTGCATTACAACCTGGAGTTGTTTTATACAGTAAGAGAACATAGCTTTAGTGTTACAAAACACCAGTTAAAAAGTCAGATTTCTGCATAAAGCAGTCCATCTATATGTGTAATAATACCAACTGTACAGGTAAATATGAATGGATCTGTAGCTCCTATAAGTAAGCAGTCTTTGTAGCCTCCTGATACTGTTTTCCAAATAAAAGAAGGATGCAGCAAATCAACTGGGTGTCAGAGAATTGAAACTCATTTGAATAAACTGGCAATTAATTAGATCTAGAGCTTTGCCTCCGCCATAAATGCAACACGAGACTGCAGAAAATCAGCACTTGTTCTTCCTCCACCACCGTTTCCTCTCCAGGCTAGCCTAGCAAAGCTCGGCCTGGCATGGTGCTGTGCAGCAGAGTGGAAAGCCTCAGTGTTATGGCCCAGCTGGATGCCAACAGCAGCTAGCCAGCTAGCTAGTCCCCCCCGCTGATCACGTTAGGCAATTAACATGCTAATTAAAAATCTCATTAAAATAAAGGAGGTATAAGAGAATGACCTCGGGCAGACCGCTGGGCTTCAATTAGGTCAAGACAACTCAGAGACTGTGTGTGTGTGTGTGTGTGTGTGTGTGTGTGTCGTCACTGCCAATGGACCGTGCTGTTGGTGCCGGCATATGGAGCTTGACAATGTCAAATAACTTACACTAGCTTCCACTGAAAACACTATTTTCTTTTGGTGGAGCATAGATTGGGCATACATGTTCTAAATGACTAATCCAACACTAATGAGTGCGCATAAATCTGTATCAGGTTTGCACTTCCTCCAAACCTC